>JASAND010001476.1:0-23277 GCA_030248195.1 Trissonchulus latispiculum
CCATTCATTCATTGCACACAAAAAAGCACACAATTGCACGCAAGAAAGCACACATTCACTGAGCCGGGGGCCGACTGGGGGGCCGTCCATCCGGACGGCCCCGGGGGCCAGGTGGGGGCCGGGCCCCGGGGCTGGCCCCCAAAATAGTGGCCCAGCCCCCGGCCCAGCCCCCAAAATTCGGGGGGCCGGGGGCCGGCCCAGCCCCCTTTTTAACGAATCGAGGACAACTCTACCTATGGGATAGCAGTTGGAAGACGGTCATGCGCCGGATTATTTGTCCCTATGAGACCTTCAGATCGACGCCCTTAGTTTGATTTTAAAGCTTGAGTAGTTCAAAGAATGTTGGGTTATTTGATTTCTGCAAAGATGACAAGTTTTCGACGCCAAAACAAGAAAATCGGCTATATCTCACGGCAGAGAAAAGCTAGAAACTTGCTTTAAAAAGCAAAAATTTGAAGCTCAATGAGATCTTTCGAATGAATATAGTCATAACTGTGTAGCTGCTGCCAAACTTTCAGAAATTAAAAAAAACCGCCCCGACCTATTTGATGGAGGAATCGAATGATGTAACCGATGTCTCGAAATTTACTGAGTCTTCAAAAATCTGGAAATTATTCTTCTTGTAAAATGTGTTAAAAATATTTTAGAAAAGCAACATTGAGTTCATCGTGTGCATTAAAAAGAGAAAATGTCAAGCTGCATCTTAACTCGAAGTAATGAATGAGTAATTGTGCTAACTTTATGTAACCAAAGGGAATCACCACGTTAATTTGTCCCTAAGCTTGCAACATTCAAGTTTGATTGTTATCAGGATTAGCTGAGCATCGAATTAGCTGGATTAACTAATTTATAATATTTTGCCTTCATTTATCAGACAACTTGGGTATGAATTGCTCAATCAGATATTTAAGAATACGACAGTTTTGTTTCATTTCAGGCATTTGCTGCTCCAGTACTTAAATTATAAGCTTTGAGCTCAATAAGAACAAGAAAGTCTTAGCTCAGAGTTAACCTCAAGGTTAAAGTAGTCTTCAGCTAATGTTGAAAGTTATGATTTTTTTCGGCCACCTCACCCCAGTTGGTATTCCGGTTAGGGGTAGTGTCAGCTGTTTCAAATTTTGTCTGGGAGGGGGAGCTGACACTGAATAACTGCAATCGCAATTATCCGAGGTGTTCTCCAAGGCTATCGAGGCGTCCATTACTTTCACCGTAATGAAGGCCACGTGGCAGCGCACACTTAGCAGGCGGCCGCCCCTTGCACAGACTTGGTATATTGCCCATAGGAGGGATGTCCAAGGTATTCCCCGGATGAATCGTAGAGCGGCCCCCTGTTAGGAGCCGGAGAGAACAACGACCAGAGTAGGTCTGTTGTTCAAAAGGATCCCAATGATCCAAATTTTCGTGTTTGCGGCCGAACTGTTGCAGAGAGTACCTTCTCCTCTCTGGTCAGCCTTAATGAATGCGTACACTTGCAGGTGTATTGAATATTTCAAAAGGTTATATTGTAAATATTAAATATTTGATATGACTAAGCTTTTCAGGATTTGTGAGCCAAACACTTTCCGCTTGTTGTCCACTGCCAAAGTATGGCGTTCCAAGTTCTTTTCTATCCTTCTCATGCCACTGAATTAGTTACTCCAAACGCTTCTTCATGAAATTTATCCAATTCTTTGTAGACTGTTTCCATTTCCATGTTTTGTAAATCCTGAATATGGCTTTGTTAATCCTGAATATGGCTTTTGCCACTGCGTTGTTGAAAATCTTATATCTGCCTCAACAGAAAGTTACCCAACAACAAACCAGTCTAACTAATAGTCGCTGTCAGTTCTACGCAGGAATTACCACGAAGCTATAAAATCAAGGTGCGAAATTGTTTGCCTTTTAGATTGCTAAGCTGACCTTATGAGTAAGTCGGCCGTTTTATATGTGATTTCCCAGACCCAAAATTACGAAGTCTGAAGGAAAAGGATTGGTTTAAATTATCCCTTTCATCAATCCATTGTGTTCCCTTGTTGGTAAAAATTTATTAGCAAGAACATTATAAGTTCTTAAAATGTTTTAAAATATTTGAATACTTTTAACTGCCACCCCTTCACCGGATTATGAGAACCCGAAAACACAAAATCAAGAAATCAAAAAGTTCGTAAACTTATCTTTTTGTGTAAGCTACCTCCTCTCGTGACAGATCCGATCTCATACAATAAATATTTTATATCTTATTAGGTTTTAAAATTGAAAGTTATGATTGAATACATTGATTGAGACAACAAATCTGATTTGTTAAGTCGAACCCTGAGGTGAAGCTTAATGATTGTTATTCTTAACAAAAACCAAAGTGGTGCAACGGACTAAAGCTTAACACTAAGCTAAAACTTAGCTGCAGAATAGTTAGCACCGAGCTAACTTAGCCCAATTTGGTGCAATCAGGCACTTATTTTTGGTGCAATCAGGCACTTATTCTTTTTTCTAGCGTTTCAACGAGGAAATCTTTCATCTTTTTTTCTTTTAACTTCTTCTTATAATTCAAATTCGGGTAGTATTTTACCTACGCAATGGTGTTGAGAGTATTCCCTGCGTCGTACTTCGGCGCGTCCGTGATTACTTGTGACCGCCCTCAGGCTGGTCAAAGGTGCGCGTTATTTCTTAATGGGCAACTGTTGAAAGTTATAAAGACCTACCACTACCTACTGCAGTGTCGTAGAGGCTCTGCCTGTGATAAAATAAGGGAATTCGGACTGCAGGGCGATAAATATGAGGATGTCATCAGTACTCTCAAAAGAGCATACGGCGACAAAAACGACAGCAAAATGGATAGTTGGAAAAAGCTAGGGAACATGCCTCAAGTAAAAGATGATCTTTCTAATCTTTTCATAGACGAAGTTCGGGCTGTAGGGTTTATCAATGCATCGTCTAGAGGTAGATAGCAACGTGCTCGATGCGTACGTACCACTACTACTAGAAAAATTACCTACTGAATTGCATACAAGTGCGTGTCAAATAGCAATGCTAAAGGACCAAACCCTTACCAGTTTGTCCCTAGAAGAATTTCTGGGTACACTCGATAAAATTTTAAAATGGCAAAGAAAACACTTGAGTTTAGTGAAAAACAGAAAAAGCTAACGGTTTTTTCATCTGAAGGCAATTCAAATGAAGCTATAACATCTACAGAGTCCTCAACTGTTACCTTTTTCCAATCTACTAAAATAAAATAAAGAAAAAATCCACAAAAAACCGGTTCCCTTGCATTTTTTGTAACGGAAAGGGCCATTTCAGTGACAATTGCTTGAAAGTTAAAGATGTAAATCAAAGAGTTGAGTTGGCACAAAAGGCAAACGATGCTTCAAATGTCTAGCTACAGGTCATACGGCTAAAACATGTAGGCGCCAACACAACTACTACCACTGCAAAGGTAACACACACAACTCCGCCTTGTGCCGCAAAAGGTCTAACAACACTCACGTACGATCACCTATCCCAACATCTGGTGAGTCTAGAAGAAAGGACGGAGGAATCAAAACATGAAAACCCAGAAAACACTCTCCAGGTTCACTTAGCTGGTGCAAACGACAAGGACTGCATTGTGATATCATCCCTTCCATGTCTAGCTAAAAATCTACAAACTGATGCACCTACCAAAATTCAAATTTATTTAGATTCAGGTGCTCGATTCTCCTGCATCAACCAAGAAGCAGCAAAGTTTAAAGTCCATCAAAACGGTTAAACTAGAGACAGCACGTTTCAACTCCAACACAACTGAGAAGATAGCGGCTGAAGTTATGCAGCTTAGTCTACTAGCCCCACAAGGCTTCACTCTGGACATTTTCGTCTACGCCATCAGGAACATGACTCCTTCTCTCCCACTATATCCAGTAGAGTTTGACGATCAGACCAGAGGCTACATTAAGTCCTTCAAGCCCCCAAACTTTCCCCTGAAACGCCTAAGAAGAAAACCCTAGACCTGATTATTGGCATGGACTAGGGTTGTGCCGTTAAGAAATTTCGCGGGCGGGGCTCGGGCTGGGGCCACCCACCCTCCTCGGGCCGGGCTTCGGGCCGGGCTGGCCGGCCCGAGCCCGGCCCGAAGCCCGAGGCCCGCTTCACGGCCTGAGCCCGAAGCCCGATTCACGGCCCGAGCGGCCCGAGGAGCCCGAGCGGCCCGAAAAGCCCGAACGGCCCGAGTGCGGCCCGAGCGGCCCGAGGGTAGCCCGAGCAGCCCAAGTGACCCAAATATAGCCCGACCGCTGCGGAGAGGCCCAAAATGGCTCAAACAGCATCCAGTTTGCCGAGTATATAGTTTTATTAGTATTACACATCGGTAAACCCAAAATGAACTTTCATGGTTCGATTAGCTGTAACTTCAAGTGCAACATTAGCTATTGTTTGAAGCTTTTCATTTAATAATTTTCAGATAATGGTTTGAGCACTAATTTGTAACCACACACTAGAGCTATAAAGCTTATGTATTTTATAGATTGTAAAGTTTTTGGTTATTGAATCATCCAAAAAGGATAAAGATAAATCACTCACACAGCTTATACTTAGCAGATTTAAACACACAATTGACCACTGACTAAAACGTGGGAAGTTGGCGAAGCTTTACTGTTAGCTTCCTTGTACCAAACCAGGGTTTGTCTGCCGCCGTTAGCAGAGTAACTAAAATAGTTCCTTCTGAATGTTTGTTGTTTGTTTGAAGACAATTTGCCGCCAACTAATCCATAACTTTTTGCATATAGAGAAAACCTGTATAAAGTTTGGCATTTCGCAACCTGCTTGCTAATAGCATTTGGATAGTAGAATTATGTTTTAATATTATATTTAAATTTAATATTAATATTTATTTAAGCTTCTCTGTATACATTTTGCTTCAAATGTATCGCTTCTGACATGTGTATGTATGTGTGTATAAGCACCGAAGAAGACAACAGTGTGTGAACAAAGGAAGCCACAAGTCACAACGAAAAAATCAATATTTTTCACCAATGACAAACTACTCAAATAGCCCGGAAAGCCCGAGAGGCCCGAGCGGCCCGAGTGGCCCGAGCGGCCCGAATGGCCCGAGCGGCCCGAACGGCCCGAGTGGCCCGATCGGCCCGAGTCGGGCCGGGCTCAACTGAGAACTCGGGCCGGGCTCGGGCCGGGCCGTCCCATTAAAAACTCGGGCCGGGCCGGTTTCGGGCCGGCCCGAGCCCGAGCCCGACCCGAGCCCGAAGCCCGCTTCACGGCCCTGGCACAACCCTAGCATGGACTACTGGCATGCAATCATGGGACCACAAGCAGTCTCCAAAGTCGTGCCAGTAGGCCAATCCATGGCAATCTACTATACTCCTTTAGGGGTCATGTTGTCGGGCAACTACATGAGCAAGAAAACTATCACAGCACTTTTCCATGAAGCTAATGATTCTACCATGCTCTTTCTTGACGGTAAGAAAGAAACAGTAAGAAAAACAGCAAACTGCAACAATTCTGGGATATGGAGTTCATAGGGCTTGAAACTGCTACACTAAAACCGCAAACACTTTACGACAGCTTTAAAACTACTGTGCAAAAAGTTGAGTGTCGCTACTTACTACGTGAGGTGGCCATGGAAGTCCGATCAACCAGAGATAGCTGATAACTATAAGACTGCCGAAAGAAGACTACGCAAAATCCTTTCAGATATTGGCACCAAACATCAATGACACAAAACCCCTAGAGCTCTACAACGATATATTTGCCGATCAGCTTAAAAAGGCTATAATAGAACCAGTGGACGGCCAATCAACATCGGGACCAGTTGTTCATTTCATAGCGCATTTTCCAGTCATCCGCACCGATCGTCGTACGACAAAGGTGAGAATTGTATACGACGATAGCGCTAAAACTCCAAACAATGGTCTCTCACTAAACGACTTAATCCATGTTGGAGAAAATTATCTCAGAAACTTGGTTGGCCTTCTGCAACGCTTCAGAAAACCGAAGATTGCTCTCATCTCGGACATCGAGAAGGCATTCCTACAAGTGGGACTGCAGAAGATAGATAAAGACAGCGTTCGCTTCTTATGGCTGAAGAATCCTCACGATCCCAGTTTAGAAGAAAATTTGCTACGAAAAAGTCTACAGGTTCACCAGAATACCTTTCGGGGTTGTGGCATCGCCACATCTACTTGGTGCCACTATTTGCTACCACCTGGATCAAAATCCGATCAAAATCCAGCTATCTGGCTGATCAAATAAAGTCAAATATCTACATGGCTAATGTCATACTAGGTGCCTCCACAACTCAAGTAGCGCTTGAATACTATCACAAGGCCAAAGAAGTGCTTGCAGAGAATGAACCTGAGAGAATGGTGCTCAAATGATAGAAAGTTCATGGATTCATTGCCCCAAAAAGACAAGGTAGATGATCTAGAAGTCAAAGTTCTCGGGTTACAATGGAACAGAGAACATGATACCATCAGTCCCAAACAAGTACCAGAATTTACAGCACAGGCCAGAAAGCGTACCATATTTTGCCACCTTGCGAAGCTGTTTGATCCGCTAGGCTGCTTCAATTCAGTAGCCATCAGCGGCAAAATTTTGCTGCAAGACTTGTGGAAGTCTAAATTAGGATGATATGAGAAAGTGCCTGCATCAATAGAAAAAATGGTTTGATATCTCAAAAACCATCTGTGAAGTATCAAAAACCAAACTTCCACCACAGGTTCCTATTGACCCAGACAAAGCTTGTCACTTGGTATGCTTTACATACGCAAGCCCTCTAGCATGTGCAGCTGCAGTTTATGCCTATCAAGAAGACTCTGATGCGTTGCCTCAACTACTATTCAGCAAAGTTAAAGTAGCTCCCCTTCGCTATCACGCTAGTAGCAAGTATCACGCTTCCACGACTAGAGCTAATGGCCGTTTTGATCGGTGTACGCATCACAGCATTTGTAGAATCGCAGCTGCATCAGTCTATCAACGGGAAGTTCCTTTTCAGCGATTCCCTAATCGCCCTCCAGAGGATCAGCAGCAAAAAAAGGCTGGAACCGTACTTAGAAAGGAAGATAACAATTATCAGAGAAGCAGGGGACTTCAAGTTCCGTCACGAGTCCTCCAATACCTATCCAGCTGACCTGGCGACAAGGGGAATCTGCAGCAAAGAATTAGCCAAACTGACTAATCCAAACGGCAAATGGTACAAGGCCCAGACTGGCTACGCCTTCACGAAGACAGTTGGTCGGTCACCTACTACGCTTTAGAATCGTCAGTAGCCGTGACGCCTAAACCTGTTGCGGCACCAATGATACTGGCAAGTCAAACCCAATTGTTAGCTGGAACCAACCCAGCAAACAAGTGCTCTTACCTGACAATTGATCCTTCAAAGTATCCCAATCTACCAAAACTACTACGGATTACATCCTACTGTGAAAGATTCATAGCCAGATGTAAACAACTACTAATTACCATCAGAAGGTTCCATTTAGAGTTGGGACCGGTTCCACTAGAACCGGTTGGAACCGGAACCGGAACCGGAACCGGAACCGAACCGGAAGGAATTTTAGAACCGGAACCGGAACCGGAACCGGAACCGGAACCGGTAGGATTTGGAACCGGCCGGTTCCACTCTTAAAAATGGACTTGAACTAATTTTTTGCAGGAGTTTAAATTTTGCAAAAGCTGGATTTTGTTTTTGTGGTTGCCATTCACTGTTGCCATTCATATTGTCTCTTTTTCAAGCTAGTGACTGAAATTGAAACTTAAAATCTAGTTTGAACTGAAACTAAACAAATTTAGACCTGAAGGCGAAATATGTAAGATAAGACTGATAATAATTAAGAGTTTCAAACTAAACGTGAAATGAAGGTACAATTATTCGAACTGAAACTGAAGCTGACATTCCATAGAATAAATTTAGACCCTAAACTGAAAACGACAGCTTCAGCTTCCACTGAAGGTGACACAAACTCACCGCTTCCCCTTTTCATCGAGGCACGTTTCAGGTTTCACTGAAGCCGAGGCATAGAATTAAGAGAAATTTCAAATGTTTCTTTGAATCAACACTAGTGACATTATCCCGTCTGTTAAGACAAAAATTAAATGTTAAACATACTTGAAAAATTAGGAACATGTATTGTAAGGGAAAATTTCTGCTTCCTTTATTCCGGAAGGAATTTCGTAATTTTTTGTTTTCATCTGATTTTTCAAATTTTGTTAAGTAATTTTGTGTGTATTACAAAATGCAGTTGTGAAAATGTCTCTAAATTAATTTTAACAAATTTTTGAAATTTTCTGTTCTAAAATTCCAATTGTAATTGATGAAAGACGGGCACTTTCGTTCAGACGTGAACGATACATCGCCGAATGAAAACTTTAAGCAGCTTACATATTTGAATATTAACCTCATAGAAACTTTAAGCAGCTTACATATTTGAATATTAACCTCATGAGAGCTGGATGGGATGTAGTCGGAAATTGAGTATATCTTCTCAAAAAATTGGTAGATGGAAGGTGGTGTTGTCAGCACGCAAGATTTAAGCAACATTTTTTAAAAAATAGTAAATTTTAGAGGAGTAGAAAACTTCGAAAGTTGAGTATTTATTTTCTTATTTTTAAGCTATCGGCAACGGAGACGAAAGTCAATCAAAGTTCAAATAATGGAACAGCATGTAGAAGTATCTGTTAGCTATTTTGTGTAATCAAGCGACTGTACATTTCTCGTTGAATATAACTTTAATATATATTTCTTCTTTCCAATTTGGCTTTCAGCTTTTAAATATTTTAAATGCATTTTATGTTTTGGAAACTATTTGCTTCTGACACTATACTCTTTTTAAAGAAATAAAAATTTACCTCCAGTATATTCAATTCTCAGCTTTTTACTGAAACGTTGTGCAGTTCACAAGATTCTGTTCAGAAGGCGCTGTCTGCATTTGGATACAGTAGAATCTTACTGAATTATCGGAACAATTTGCTCGACCATACTAAATTTTAATTACAGTTTTAGTGTATGTGTGCATATAGTAACAGCATTTGTAATGGAGCAAATTCAAGGTAAGGCAAAAACTTTAAAATTCCAAGTAAACAAGAAAGTTTAACCCAGTTGGTTATTATGCATTACCTATCCAATTTTTTGCAGTTTGCTTTATAATTTTGATTGTATAACCCTTGCTGGGGCCTGCATCAATATTAAATAATGTTAAAATGAAACTACGAATTTTGTACTTGGAACCGGGAACCGGAAGCTAGAACCGGAACCGGAACCGGAACCGGAACCGGAACCGGTACTGTAGAACCGGAACCGGAACCGGTTTTGAAAATTGGAACCGATCCCAACTCTAGTTCCATTGCTACCAAAGAAATGAAGCAGGCAAGACGGCAATGGATAATTTCTGCCCAACAAGCATTTTCCAACCAGCAGATTCTGATTGAAAGAAAAAACTTGATAAGCTAATCAAACAGTTGGATCTCTTTCTATCTACGTTGTGGCGGCATATTGGCGAATGCTCCCATCACCTATGAAGAAAAGTTTCCAAAACTTCTGCCGAAAGATGGCCATGTTACCAGACTCTTCATTCAAGAAGCCCATCAAGAGGTCCATCACTTCGGTGCAAAGTCTACACTAAGCCGTCTCAGGAAGAACTATTGGATACCTCAAGGATTATCTCAAGTAAAGAAGGTTTTCCGGTCATGTCTGGTCTGCCAAAGGGCCGAAGGAAGGCCACTTAAGCCTCAAAGAGTGGCTCCTTTTCCCAAGGAAAGCCTATCAAAAACGCCAGCATTCACCTATATCGGAGTCGACTGTATTGGCCCTCTTCAGGTTAGACCCAATAAAGGTGGCCAGCTAGCTAAAAGTTGGGTTTGTATCTTCACCTGCTTTACCACGAGGGCCGTCCATCTAGAGCTGGTTCAGATCTGCACTGCCGAATCTGTCCTAAACGCGGTCAAGCGTTTTATAGCCAGAAGAGGTAATACAACCATCTTCATGTCCGACAATGCCCGATATTTCCAATCTGTATCAGAAATGCTGAGCTACATATGGGTAATCAGCGTACCAAACTCAACAAAAGAAAACTTCTAAAGTTTCTTCGCAAGCAGGCATATAACCCGGCGGTTTATCCCATAAGCCTCACCATGGTACGGAGGCTTCTACGAGCGACTGGTGAGCCTAGTCAAGAGGGAGTTGAGAAAAACTCTTTGGAAAACCACAGTAGCTGATGAAACTCTTCACGCAGTTCTTTGTGAGGTTGAGGCTACAATCAACTGCCGACCACTTCTACAATTAACAGGCGGGTATACGGATCTAAACACCCTTATTCCTGCTGCTTCATTGCTCCTTCAACACGGCTGAACCTACCACATTCAGCGGAAGGCTTGGAAGATGCAGACTACAGAGAGATTCCCCAAGACTAAATACTATATGATTGCAAACTACTCTAAGATTCAAAGGCGACTAGACTAATTTTGGAAAATTTGGAGTTCCCGGTATCTACAAGAACGGAGAGATGTGTCTGTTTCTCATTTCAAGAAGACGAAAGGAGCAAAATCATGGGAACCAGTGGTAAATGGCGTATATCTGCTAAAGGAACAAAGTCCAAGAAACTCGTGGAGAATGGTTAAAATCATTGAAAACATACCTCAACCGACGGCCTACCACGATATGCTAAAGTGCAACTTTCAAACGGGAAGATTTCTCGAAGAGCCACTAAGGAGCTGATCCCATTAGAGACTACAAGAACAGCCTCCACCTTATGGGACCCCGGAAGATGTTGAAAATTATAAAGACCTTGAAAATAAATGAAGCTATTGAAGATTTCCTCTTTTACCAGTATGAAACTATATATGAATCAGTAATGATAGAACACTATATTCCTGTCACGAGATTCAACTGATTTTATCCATTGTTGCATTGAAGTCTAAATCTGTGTTTTATCTATGCTCAACTACAATTCCTAAGATTAATCCAGCCATAATTAAGCCCTATATTTCCACCGGGCACCAAACACCGGACGTCAGTTCGGCCAGCGGTTGCGGTGTACCTGCCCCGCTAAATTAGGCGGTCCTTGTAATGTGTACACTGTAGGCCTCGTGTCTGTATATTTTGTGGTTGTTTTGGGTCTTTTGCGTTCTTTTACTGAAAACTGTTTGATATTTTGTACTGACTTTACCTTTCCCCATCTTGTCGGCGAGTGCTCCTGTATCTTCTATACTGTGTGATTGCAGGTGTTGTTCCCTCTGGTTTGTTATACAGGTTGACGCATGTTGGATTCCATAAAGTATGAACGGGCCTTGGTGCTAGTGGGAAGACAGTGTAGAAATTTATGCTTGTTGCAACAAATGAAGACTAAATTGATCTAGAGTGTGCGAATGACCGATTCTCTAAACAGAAGTCACCCAACCACTAGTCTTGTAATAATAATAATAATAATAATAATAATAATAATAATAATAATAATAATACTAATAATAATAATAACAATAATAATAATAATACTAATAATAATAATAATAATAATACTAATGATACTAATACTAATAATAATAATAATAATAATAATAATACAAATTATAATAATACTAATACTAATACTAATAATAATAATAATAATAATAATAATGATAATAATAATAATAATAATAATAATAATAATAATTTGTTTCTCGCGCTATGTTGGCTCATCTTTTGCCCAATTTTCCATGCCCCTGACCGCGATAAGGCTTGTACCTTTTCCGAGTTGGGGGGGTTCCCCATACCACTATGTGAACCTATGGACTATATAACTGTGAGATACGCCCCGTACCAAGGTCGGCAAGTTTACGTCTGTTTCATTTGCAATAAATTGGGAGAAGTTAAGCATCAGCATTGGACTGTAGTGTTGTTTGCCGGCCAGTTTTTGACTCGGCCGGCCGGACTCGGCCGGCCGAGCTGTGAACCCGGCCGGTCGGCTGTAATGCAAACCGGCCGGCCGGGTCAAACAGGCCGGCCGGTACCAGTTTTGTCCCATTTTTTGTGTATTTTGCAAAATTTTTATCATTAAATGATGCATACAGTTACTCCTGGTTATGTATAACAGATAAAATCAAGTAGTGTCCTTGTTCTGAAGACCGGCCGGCCGGCTGGCTGCGTCTGACCTGACCGGCCGGCCAGCCTGTGGCGGCAGACCCGGCCAGCTGTGAAAGGTGCTAGACAATGCATGCCATTATTTTTACCAAGGGCTTATTTGCTTATTTACTTATTTATAAATAAGATTTTGACATTTGGCAGGAAGCTGTAGTACTTAGTACTGTGATCGTAGTACTTTTGTATATAACCAGACCGGATGTACATTAGGTTTTACACTATTACACTTCTCAGACCGCAGGTTGCTACGAACCCAACACCTAAGTGAAGTGACCTTTCCACAAATCAGTTCACAGTACATTTTTTGTATGCTCTCTTTACAATTGACCGTTGATATAGATATACAGTACAGTACTCTTATTTATTATGTACTCTAGCATCAGAACGTGAGTGCTGCCAAATAAATTATTTCAATCTGTTTTATCAACTTAAACAAGACAGACACTAAACAACAACACCAATGCCAGCACAATCATTTTCTGTTGGCATATAATGACAAGGATACTATGTAGTACTTTGGTTAATAAATTATAATATACAGTCCGTTAGATTCGGCAGAACTCTCACGGTCACAAGTACATTCACAGAAAATCCCATTTCACCGTTCTTCACCAAGGATTAAATACCAACAGTTGGTTTCATCTTATTTCTGAACTTCATCACTTTGCAGCATTCCTTGGGAATATTTTTAGACGCCATATTGAACATTGTTCTGGCTCTGGAAAATCTTCCCCAGCAGCTTGGATCACAGCTGGTAATTTGTAGAATACCATTCGGCAGCTGATTAACTTTTAGAAATGGATTGGATAGCTGAGCATTAACTGTCACTACCACAAGTCCAAGCGCAAAAAGGGATGACCAGTGCATTACAGTGCGGAACTACAGCGCAACAACTTCCCCTTTGAATAGACAAGGAATTTGGTGCAAACAATATCTGTCGAAACTTATAATCTAATGAAGGTTTCGTTAAGAAAGGACCCCATGTGCGGAAACCCACGTCATATAATTAGCTGGATAATTGCCTGAAGCTTGTTTCTGCAAAGAAGCTAACGAAACTAGCTGACGCAAAATTTAGTCCTAACAAAAATTGTCTGGTGTAATAAGAAATGGGTAATTGTAGCTGTAGGAAGATATATTTGAAATAATAAGGAGCCCCACAAATTGTAGAAATGGCTACATAAGGTCTATAATGACTACTGCATGCTCAGAACAATTGCTATTTGCAATAAAAATGGTTAATATATAATATGTAAACTCCTGTACGGTTTAAGACGTTCTTTAATGCCGATGTCGGATAGATACATATAAACTATAATTACTTTGAAATGAAACTGTCAATCTTGTTTGTACAGTATAACACCAGGGTTTTTTCTTTTTAGGTAAAAGGTAATAGGTGAAACCTCTGTGCTCAGTGGATTGTCCCTCTAATCTAGCACAGGTCCTGACCTGTCTTCATCGGTCCAAGTCTGCCTCGGCTATACCTCAGAATTGATCCGGATGGGTTTCCAAGTTGTTGGTCTGTCAAAATCTCTGAATTGGACAAGGAGACATATATAATCGAATCAGTGGATAAAGAATGTTGAACCTGCTCTGCTACTACAAAAGTATGTACTGGAAATATTTCCTTCATAAACAAGAGTGTGGTAGGTGTCAAGTTCTCTGTTAGCAGTTCGTGGAGCATGTTCGTGCAGCATCATAATAGGGAACACGCAACCCACCGCTCCAAAATAATAGGTAAAGGTAGCAAAGAGTACGTAGTCAACTAAGGATATTCGTTTCATCCGCCATCCTTGCACTCTGAATCTTTAAGAAGACAGTTTTAGAGGAACGTAGTCGCTGTTTAGTGCCTTCGTGCTAGGTATGGAGCAAAACGAGCTTACTGTACTGAGTGATTTATGTGAAAAAATTAGATACATGCATATTTGTGGGCTTGATGTCTCAGCTTCTATACTATGCAGTAGTAATGCAGCACAGTATGACAACAAAGAATATGGCATTCCTGTTATTAAAAGTTTGTTTAGGAACGTCGTCCATTTTTGAAACGTAGCTCATAAACGGAGCTCCTTTCCCCTCCGTTTACTTGAGCTACGTTTTGTAAAGTAGATTCGTTTTATAATGAGCTTTTTATAATATCCTGACTGTCTGTGTTTCCTGCATTTTATTGCACAGCTAAAATCTAACCACTGTCTGGCAAATGCAGCCGGAATGTAGTTTATGCATACACGTGACTGCAACATAGCATGTTAGATTTAAACTTGGGAAAGCAAGCTAGCAGTAAAAACTGTAAACAACTTAACACTTTATACAAAAGAGCGCTATACTAAAGAGACAACAAAGCTCCGTTCAAAGCAAGAAAATAAACGGAGATGAATAAGTAGCTCCGTCCGGAGCTTCGTTAAATTCTCCGTTTGAGAAAACGAGCTCCGTTTGTGAGCTACGTTTTCAATTTGGACGACGTTCCTTACGAACAGGTCTAGTTCATAAGTTTGCTAATTACTTTATTAACAGGTTACTAAATTGTTAACAGTCAACAAATATTTTTGCTAGTACACGATCCTTGTCATAGCACTTTGGCTAAGACGAATAAGCAATAGCGTCCTCTATATCAGCAGACAACCTTCTGGCAAGACCATCTTTAATCGTTTGCGGTTCATTAACTAAGTATCCTGAGATGATTAGAGGAAAATGGAACATAAATGTTGTTGCTCCGGTTCTGAAAGTTTTCCTAAAGAATGCAAGAGTTTCATCGAACGATTTTCGCCCTGGATAACCTAAAATGTCATGTGAAAAATAGATAGTTTAAAGCGATTATTTCAGAGTGCAAACGATGAAAAGAGCATCCAATACGCAAAATAGTGGATGTGAACTATTAGCTAAGAACAAGAGTCCAAAATGACGACAACATTTGAGCAAGCTTTGTAAAATTTTTCCAAATATATACTTTTTTATGGATTTAATGTTCGCACACTCTAGCATCAAACTGTCGTACCATTTGGCAGTGCTTCTTCCATTGTTTCATAATAAGCACGGATAAATCTCTCCTCATTTTGCCTTCGTACTTCAGGAGTAACAGAAGAAGCTAGAAATCTGGAAATATCTTCCATCGGATTCCCAGCATGGCCTTGTTGAAAATCAATGATGGCTGTTAATTCAGAAGTAAGAGATCCTAAATTTCAGAAATAGTAATGGAACCGACTAAGATCCGGTTATATCACATCCCCACCCTCTTTTCAAACTATTTGGCTAAAAGTGAGGCTTTGTCCAACTGCAGATTCAGTGAGCTGCAACTCAAGTCTTTAGCGGGCGGTAACAACCATGGACGAGAAAGGTTAACAGGCGTCTGTGTAATTAAAGCTTAGAAGAAGAAAAACATTACTCTATATTTTGCTGTCTGTCGCCTTTTCTTTACTCTATATTTTTACCATCTGTCGCCTTTTTGTATAAAACATTATTTGTCCAGAAATCTCCATGAACAAAAGATGTTGGCTCTCCTGGCTTAGGTAACATCAGTTCCTTTAACACGTCCAAGTTTGGAAAGGCCAATAAATCTTCTTCTGATATCTGAAACAATATCGCAAGAAAACGTCTTAAAGTAAAAAATTCCTTTAATATGGTATCACAAAAAGTTTCACTTTTACTGATGCTTTTCTTATCAACTTTCAACAGACGTTTCTTTCGGTATTAGCACATACCTTGATGACATGAGAATACTGCGATGTCATAATCTGTATGCAACCTTTCAATACATCCGGGAAACCATCGAAAGCGTCTTCAGGCATCGGTTTCAGTGCCTTTTCGTAATCTGGATTCAGATGACCGAATGCTTGCAGTTTAGCAATAGCAATGATGGCCTGTTCAGCCTGATCTGCGGACAATCCTTCGGTAAAACTTCCGATACCAGAAGAAATGGAAAGATCCTCCATCAAAATATAACCGGGATCTGTCGGGTCTGGGGTTATGTTTTTAAAACTGAAAACTTCTGGACAAGAAACGATCTTCTTTGAGGATTTCCTGTAAACGTCGTAAAAGGCACATTCGTTGGTGTGCCCCAGCTGTAGGAACATATTCTGAAAACAACATCAAAATGTTACAAAACCACAGCTTGTCATGGGGACGGGTTCAAATAGTTATTTCTTTTTTATTCTATTTTGTATACGTCTTTATTACATTTATTCTACTGTATGTAGAAGTACTTACATACAGTTCTACTGTATGTTGTTTATATGTAAATGTTGTAGAAGATTCTAGCAATACTGGCTGATTCCTGGAGGCCTATAGGTGTTTGAGTTGCCTAAATTCGTCAGTCTTTCTACATTTTGATTTTACAAGCATAATGATGATTGATGACAATATATTTTATAAACACTGTTGCATTTGAAGCTAAAATCAACAAGATGACCCGTAAAAGGGGTATAGTTCAGCTACTGAGCAGATGTCGCTAAATGTGTTGTTGGTCTGGCATCGTCATTTATTAACTAGTTATTACAATTTTTTCACAAAAACAAAAGTTTTGGTTTACATAAAGCTTTCCACTTCCAATTGCAGCTATCTATGAATGTATTAGTCACATTAAGGAACAAGGATCTTTGACACTGTGGTCTCAGAACTCAGCAGTCATTCGAAACACCAGAATATTCTCTTGGAAATGTAACGGGTATTTAATACAATCTCTCATTATCACTCACATATCATCCACCTCTGTAGTTGCATTGATTATCATCTGCCACAAAACAAAATTTATCCAAAAAGTTTACCAAACTCTTAAATATTTTGTTATAAGCTGCGATTTCTTAAATTAGAAGAACCCTCGTGGAACTCGTGCGCGAAGGGTTTGTGCAGCGCGGTACTTGAGGTTTCCACAGCGGCACTTAGGGTTGGCACAGCGGTACTAAGGTTTGCACAGCGGTACCTAATCGTTTAAAAATGTAGTCAAATTTACTGTTTTCTACACAGCCACCAATTAAACAGGGAAGCGCATTTACATGTAATCTCTCGCCTAACTACGTAGCATATTTGGATCGCTGGAAGCATGTTGCGTATGAAGGATTAGGTACTGCTGTGCACAGTGGTGAACAGCGGTAGGGCGTGCACAGCATGAAAATACCCTTCAAACAACATACATGAATTATATGTCTCCTTTTGGAGTCGGTTCAACGCCACTTTCGAAAAAGCTTCAGGAAGAGCCTGATCTTGTGAAGATTCTTGTAAACTAATCGGTTTAATTGAACAGCTTAAATCAGTACGTGTGCTGTATATGCCAAACTACTTACCATTATATCTTCAGGAGGGGCATTAGGGAGGCGAGTGAACTCTTCTTTGGCTTTCACAAGAGTAGGCAATTTTAAAATCACATTTTCAGGCCTTTTGGAATGGTTTGCATCATTGGATGGCCATTTCAAGCTCAAGGAAGCAATGATTGACAAATAACCAGTACCCTCATCCAATCTGGTGCCTCGGATTTCTGTCGGTTCTGCTCCAAACGATTCTTTTAGAACCGACGTTAGCCAAGATTTTTCAACATAAGGTTCCAAACCATCCACGTACGCTTTGGCAGTCATTCCAGAAAATTAGTGTAAAACCGTAACAAAATTGTGCCAACTGTGGTTCGATTTAATTCGCCTGTATTTTGTTGGAAAGCTACGAAGCTGTATGCTAAGCTAGTGCTCAATTATATATAATGGGTGTTGAAAAGCTATTATCAGACAAGAAGGTCTTATCAAATTGTCAACGCTTAAAACTTTACGATACACTATTGACAATTGCTGACAACCTAATTTTTTTGAAGCACAGTTTTAGTTTACTGATCCTCCAAATCTGGCAAGAGTCAAAACTACCTATCAGACAAAAACACAGAGCTGATATTATTAGAAGTCTAATGCTTGCTTTTATTTTCACTAATTCATGGAAACTCCATTTTGGAGAGTAACCCATTGTTCCAAAACAAACTCGATACTGGGAAGTGAGAATCTGACCATGTTTTAGATAGTTCATTTCTAGAAATAGTGGTGAAATATTTCGGCGTTTAATTTAGATTTCAACAAGGGATCATTTTGGAAAATTTGGCTCCGGAAATTTAATTAGGTTTCCACTAAATTTCATTAATTAATTGTTGTCTTGGCGTGAACTCCTAAATGCTTCGGTAATGTCAAGAGTATATGATAGGAAGAGTACGACACCGACACCGTACCCTTCCTAGCGTTTTCTAGCTTCTAGATGCTCGGCCCATTAAGGCCGAAATCTCGGGGAGGGGTCACGGTTAACACAGTTAACCAAGTGTTGAGATTCGTTTGAACAAAACGCATCTGATTGGCTAATCCCAAGAGTGCATAATCAATCCCCTACCTTATGTCAAAATTACGTGTATAAGGTGACCCCTCCCCCGATATCTCGGAGGGCTCAGCTTAACGTTGTTAAGCGTGTGTTTATATGCGTTTGAACTGAAATGCATTTGATTGGCTAGTTAGCTACCGTAACTCTCATCAGTGCATTTCAGTAGCAGCAGCTCAGTAGCCAATCAAATGTATTTCAGTTCAAACGCATATAAACAGACGCCTAACACCGTTAAGCTGAGCCCCTCACGTTATACACGTAATTTTGACATAAGGTAGGGGATTAGCCAGTCAGATGCGTTTTAGTTCAAACGCACATATACACATGGTTAACTGCGTTAACCGTGCCCTCCCCCGAGATTTCGGCCTTAATGTGTCGAGCATCTGACAGGCCATTTACACTAAGGAAGAGTACGGTGTCGTACTCTTCCTATTTAACTCTTGGTAATGCTAACTATTATATTGCTATAAGAAAAGTCTGCTGACAGAACAAGCTACATGTAAGCGAGTAAGCTACCTAAACCCAGCGTCGTCATCGTCAATTGTCAAAATTTCAAAAAGGATTGAGTAAATAAAAACAATGCTAAAACTCGTTTCGTGTACAGGTCCAAATAAAGTTTGCATTCCGTTTCAAACAGATTTGTAAAAAGGGCATACCATTTTCGGCACGCTCCCACAAATAGACGAGAAAGAAAGTGGGGGAGGTGGAAAATTCCTCCATTGGCGATGTTGCTCACCCACGTATGGTCTCACAGGAGATGGAAAATTTGGTAACAACGATTAAGGAAACTACTCCAGCAATATAAAAATAAAATTTATAACAATGTAAAATTGTTGCCCCCGAAAACATTTCACCCCCAAAAATACCCTGACAAAATGTCATTTTCCTGAAGTCGCTGGTTTTCGTTATGAAATTGCAAACAACAACAGACTACAGAATAACTGTAGCTCTTAATAGGAATCCACATTTAGACAACATTACTTCCTGAAACGGAACCCATATTGGATTTCACAAGGAACAGTGAAATTTGAACCTCTGTTATGGCACCACATACCTACCTATTCAAAGAAATAAAGCATGTACCGACTGATGGTCGCGGCAAATATTCACTACCGCATACCGCGCTTTTTTGGTGCGGTTACCGCGCGGTTAACCGCGGTTTTTACCGCTTATTTTTGGCGGTAACCGCGGTAAAATCAAGGCGCGGTTACCGCAGTCAAAGTATTATTTCTTCCTAAAAACTTGTTATTTTCCACATTTTTTCAGTTTACGGCTTTTCAAATAAAAATATATCAGCGGCTGCAGTAGTTTTGGTGTCGTTTGATCACCGTTTTGTTGTTTATTGCTTGCACTCTTATTTTATTTCCTACAACTGAACAAAATTACATATGAGATATGAGCTGCGGAAAAATCAGAAATTTTGGTTGAGTTGTAGTTGGGTAAGGGCGTGTTTATGAGGGGTTTATTTTTGCGAACTAGAAGTAAAATCCGTCATGATTGCTCTTTAATGTTTTCAATCTGCACATATGGCAAATTCTGTTTCCGCAGATGTCATTCTTAGAGATTCTCCGATCTATTTTTTAAAAACCAAACTGCGATTAATTTTATGAAGGCCTTTACAAAATACCTGACTTGACCGGTTAACTACCGTATTATGCCAAACAATGGCCCACCCAATCAAACGCCCAGGGCATTTTTTCGGGGGGGGGGTGGGGTGGGCGTTTGGGTGCTTTTTTGGATTTTTCAGTGCTCGCTATCATGGGCATTAAAAACCACAAGCTTGTGAAAAAAGTAGTGAATGGTTAAGCTATATTTCAAAGATGTATACAAGCAATGGCTGTTTGGATAGACCTGTGGGGGAAACTGACACTTGCAGGCTGCTGGTTCCGCAGAAACTTATCGAAAATTAACGATACAGCAATTATAAGCTGATTTTCAATATATCGTCCATGGGCGTTTTTTTCAGGGGGGGGGCTTGTTTAGATTACAAAAATCCTAAATTGGTTATTCCGGAAAAACGCCCATGGGCCACTGCTGTTTAGCATAATACGATACTTCGAACTCAGTCGGACAAGTTTACGAAAGTTTTGATTAGTTTATTGATTTCACAACATACAACTTCCGACTGAGCACAAGATAGAAATAATAAATGAAATAGTAAAATTAAAGTCCTGTTTAACAACTATGATCCTGTTCCTGTGTTAGTGACTGCAACGACTGTTTAGACTCAACGCTAACAATGCTAACAAAGTTGTAATTACTAGTGTATGTATATAGGCATGTCAAGCCTGCCACAGTAGCAAAGTAGGAAACGGTATCAAAATTTTGCGAAAATTCCGGACAAATTTAAAATATTTCGACTGCATTCGCATTTTTGAGAGATAATCCTATAGAAAATTACGTCAATTTGTGTTTCAAGCTTAAAATCTAATAAAAACAGCGGTTTTCCCGCGGTTATCAGAATCGGCGGTAACCGCAATAACCGCGCGGTTTTTCCTTCGTTAGAGCATACCGCAGCTCTGCGGTTACCGCCGCGGTAACCGCGGTAAAACCGCACCGCTGCCCATCCCTACACCCCACTCTCGCTAGCAGACGCGCTTTTTCAATACCAGCACAAATAGAGTAGTCTTTCCTCTTCTAGGCAAAGTTTTACTGGTTGTCTGTATGTACTTAGTTTTGTGGTGGATTGTAGAGCATTGAAGTTGCCAACGTTTTCAGCTAATCTGTATAAGTCTGGAAAAAGCTGAGCAAATTAGAATTTCATGAATGGTTTTGCTTTAAAAGCTCGCAATTGAAATTTGCTATAGAAATATAAAGTTTACGCATCTGCCTATCATTAATTTCAGGAGGATGCTGACAGTGAATAATTGCCATAGCACCATAGATGTTCTACAAAGATTATCAGGACCTCCATTACGTCCACCGTAATGGAGGTTCTGTGGTAGCTCCACCTGACGGATGGCCTTCTCTTGACAATATCGGCAAATTGCCCAGGAGGGATGCGAAATGGATGCCAGAACTTATTTTTGCAAGCTCTAGACCTGACATGATCCTCTATTTATAGCGCAGTAAGAAACCACTGCGCTGTCAGAGGCTCAATCTATACTTATACAAAAACGTAAGCTAAACATTCTTAATTCGATCAAACTTCAAAGCTTTAATTAAAATATCAACACCGCAGTTGGTGTTTGTCAATATGTGGCGATTCATAAAATAAAATGACTTACGGCCGTTTGCACCAAATGTGATTAATTATTTGCTAAGCACTTGCTAATCCCAAGACCAAATGATCAGCTAAACAAGTGCTAATCCTGAGCATTTGCTTAGCAACAACTCCGTTGCATCAAATCTGATTAGAAAGTGATTAACAGATCATCAGTTTAGCAGTTGCTTAGCAAATGGTTAGCATTACTAAGAATTGACCAATGAAAATGCTCGATTTTTGGATTTGGACCAATCAGCTATGGGAAATTTATGCCATTGTCATGTGATTGCAAGGACTGCCGTATCTGCTAATCACTTGCTTAACTTTTTCTCAGGACATACATTAGCAGTCTTTGAATTCGATTCAAGAAACCAATTTTTGTGTTCGGTTGAATTATACATGTCCGTAGCTGGGATGAGTTGTGTTGTTGAGTTATCTGTAGTATATACCTATATAGAGAATTAAACTCGGATATTTCCAAATTCCAAATGTTTGAGAATCTTAAAAATGCTTTCATCTCGTTACACATTAGCGTTGCAAATTGTTGGCGAACATTTTATTTGGTATCTTGCTATTAGGGGCGACGTGGAGAAACTCTAAGTATCCAGCAAGCATTCTCGCCATTACGGTTTGACTGGAGAGAATAATAAATTTGAAAAATTAGCAGGAATTTCGCAGTTAATCCTCCTCCAGAATAGGATTAAATATTTGCTTCTTGAGCACTTGATTAGCATCTGCTTAGCAGTTGGTTAACTTAATCAGATTTGGTGCAAAGGAGTTTGGGATTAGGCACTTGCTAAGCAATTGCTTAGCACGAAATTCGCTAATCATTTGCTAATCACATTTGGTGCAAACCAGTGTTAAATGTAAATTTGCAAAGTTTTTCTTTTACTGTATTTATTATTTCATTATCATGGTATAGTCTATTTCTTAGACATCAGTGGCGGGCGATCCACTGCCTGTATCTCTGTCAAATCTTTCCAATTCTTCACTTATTAACCCGTACATCCGCTTGTGCTTTTCGGCATCACTTGAATTCATCTAAATGTAGAATAAATTCAAATAGTGAGAAAGTTAAATAGACTGACAGAACTCAAAAAGGCTACCATAGCAATAGTGTAGTTTCAGCAGTAAGGAAGACTTTAACACATGGTCTACCACAAGCAAATAAGTAAACTAAGCGATGATTTTGAAATAAAATTCGAAATATTAAAAAGCTTGAAATCAAGCTATTTAGTTTTGTGTAACGGCGCAGCCTGGGAAGGAAGGGAAGGGAAGGAAGAAGTGGTTACGAGTTCAGCTTCAGTTTACAGTACAGCAGTTTACTCCTAAGTACTATGGGTCTCGTGGAGAGACACGGCGCATACAGTATACTAATTTAAAAGATTAACAAGACAAGAATAAGACAATTGGGTTCCCTGGGGAACGCTAGTACTATGGGTCTCGTGGAGAGACACGGCAAACTCAGACAGCCTTTAGGGCCCTGTGGAAGGGCACAGTCTTCCACAGAAGGCAAGGTGACATGGAGATAGGAACCGGCGACATTGTAGGAAATATGGTATCACTAAGTGGATTAAAGTGTACAGAAAAGAAGGCAAGTTGATGGCAGTTAAACTAGAGCGTGCGCTCTATTAGAAGCGAATCGGAACTGTAGTGACGACGACCC
>JASAND010001477.1:0-14076 GCA_030248195.1 Trissonchulus latispiculum
GATCGTTTATAGAAAATAAATCACCATTCCGCTCTGAAACTTCCTTTGTAGCTATTTAATGGCGAAATTGCTCCGAGTCTTTAAATTGCACATGCTCAGTGATAACTTTAATTTCTGCATTGTTGTAAACCCGAAATATCCCGAAAATTTTGAATAAAGTCCCATAGCGGCTGGGCTGTAACTTAACTACGCGTTGGTGCTTAATCAATTCAAGTCCTACTATCCGCTCAGTACTTAATTGTTTGTGTTAAAGATTCGAAGTTGGACTCATTTATTTGCAACTTAATTTTAGTGAATTTTTTTAAAAAAAATACCAAAACCAAGATTGGACACTACTATTAAAGCTTTGCTAAAGAAACGTGTGATTCGCTCTTTCTCTATTTGACTTTGGATTATACCTTCGAAGCCACAAATTTAACGTGATTTGAACAACTACGAGCAATAGTTTTGTGTTCTGTAGAACCATTAAAACATAAGGCCGAGCGCCCTAGCTGCCGGCTGTGGGGAAACTCATCTCTTGAATTTTGTCTAAGTTTCTACTAATTTAGAAGCATTAAGGAAAAAGGGGCCCCACTCAAATCCCAGTTGTAGTAAATAACCCCAAAACGGACACGAAGCCGACCAAATACATAAAATTAAGTCTTGCCAGTTGCTAGGTTGCTTAAAAAAAGGTAGGCCAATAAGCCTCATAAAAAATGACTCGAAGGTCGAAAAAAGCATAATACTAAAAAATAAAGGCCAAAGGGCCACAATAATTCCTAGGGTCTTTTTCTTATACTTCTTTGTGGCCGGGCATAATAAACCCATATGGCCCTAATTGGCAGTGTTCGCTGTCAAATCTCAAAATCTTTTCTGGCCCAAAGGCCAGAAAAGTCCTACTCTTTAACCTAACCAGGGAGAGTGCGCTTGATTCCCCATGCAGGTAACAACTGCACTGGAGAACGCACTAGAAGGGAGGGGAAAACAACCGCTCTCGGTTGCACTCAAGCGAACACTGAAGCTATTAAACTTTTGGAAATTTGAAAATATTTGTGATTAATAGGCCCAGGTGGAAACGAAGCACAAAATGTGAAAATGTTTGGAACCTTTGCAAAATATTAAGGTCTTCTGGCAAACAGCAAACATTTCTGAAGCATAAAGGACGCTTTGAAACAACATTTTCAGAAAAGCAGGAAATTAGACGGACTTGAAATTCATCTTTCAGGTCCTAGTAGACGTCGGATGTCTCTGTAGACATTTGTCTCCTAGTAGACAAATGTCGGAGCATAAGTTGCAATATATTAATTAAAAGCTTTGATACTGCGGCTTCTCAAAGAATATGAAACAGAAAGAAAACGATGTTTTCCAAAACGATTGAAAGGCCCCGAAAAGATTCAAATAGAGAACATTTGTTCCCCCAACATACGAAAAGCATTCATCTTTCAGGTCCTAGTAGACAACAAATGTCAAGTTGCAATATATTAATTAAAAGCTTTGATACTGCGGTTTCTCAAAGAATAAGAAATGAAACAGAAAGGAAATGATGTTTTGCAAAACGATTGAAAAGCCCCGAAAAGATTTAAATGGAGAACATTTGGTTCCCCCAACATACGAAAGCAAAAACAACATCAACCCCGAATTTCAGAAACTTATCTAAAATTGATTCCATTACAAAATGCTGTAAATTTCGAGAAAATTTTTCAATTTTTTAAAGAAAAACCGACTTTTTTCGGAATTTTTTCGCCGACCCCCCTGGCATTTTTTTAGTGGGGAAGGGCAGTAGCGGCGCCAGGAGTTTTTGAGGAGTAGGGGGGCCCGACCCAAAAATCCGGCGACCTTTTTTGAAAAAACCAAAAAATTTTTTTCCCAAATTTTCGCGAATTTTACTTTCAGTTTTAAAAAATTTCTCAAATTTTAGCAAACTTTTTTTCGATTTATGCAAAAATTTGCCGATTTTTTAAAAAAAATTTCTTAAAAACACTCAAATTATGCATATATATATGTACAGCTGAAAATTTTTTCCAGGGGGGGCCCGAAACACCAAAGGGAGGGGCCCAGTCGTAAAGGGGGCCCGGCCCCCCCTACCGCGCCGCGTGGGAGGGGGGGGCGGGTGGGCCCCCACTTTTCGGTTCGCCCCTCCACTTTTCGGAGCCCCCCACTATCGCCCCCCCCCTCTTTTCGGCAAGCGCCCCACCCACTTTTTGGGGGTCGCCCAAAAGTGTCAAAAAATTAGGTTTTTTAGGTCAAATTTCTCAATTTTTAGCTAATTTATGGACTTGTAAGCTAATTTTAAGCTTAAAAACAGAGATTGTTTGCGTTTTTACCTTAAAAAAGCTAATTTTTCGCTAAAAATGTCGTTCGTTATATTTTACCTATGGGTCGCCCCCCCCACTTTCAAAACCCTAAAAAAATGCCAGACCCCTCTAGAAAATTTTTCTTACCCCTCCCCCCAACTCGACTTTTCGCGACCCCTCTCCCCCTTTTGTCGCCAAACTCCCCTCCCTACTTTTTTCTGAACCCCCACCCCCGCTTTTTTCGCCAGCCCACACCTATGCCGGGGCCTGACTACCGGGGCCGGGGCCCGGCCCCGGTGCATTCCTAGTTAAAGTTATATGCTTAATAATTTCATGTTTTCGGCATTAGCAATGGCTGAAAATGCGATCTTTGGCATAAAAATATAAAAAATTTTTGGGGGAGGTTTGGGCGGGGGGTCAAGGCCCCCCAGACTTCCGCGGAAAGGGCCCCCCCATCCTAAATCCCCGTTACGCTTATGGTCGCCGGTCGCCGACCCTTCCCCAACAAAACAAATTTTTTCGGCCCCTCCCCCAAATCAGCCTTTGGCGGACTCCCACCCAAAAATTTCCAACAACTACCTGAAGTTTTGCAAAATTTTGCCAGACCCTGACCCCCCTCCCTATGTACAGAGAGCACCAATGATAATATAGAAGTTATGTGCTCTTCTCTCCTGGCTCCGTGGTGTATAGCCATGGGGGTGAAAAAAAACCCACCCCATCTTTGGGGGGAAAAAAACCCACCCGCCTCCTGGACTAAGGGTTGGAGATATGAGCTCCAAAACATAGCGGCTGAAAGCGCGACTCTTTCTTACCTATGTATGCAAAGATCAAGTCATTTGTTTCACTCCTGCTCATTTTATGACATTTTGAAAATGACAATTACTTTTTGGTCCAACCATGCCAAAATTTTGGAAAAGTTTGGACCGATGTTTAACTTTTGACTGGGTTGGGTTAGAAAATGTTTTGCAAATATCTGCAATGATGGCAACTCTTCCCTTCTTTGCACACAGCCAAAATTAGACCGATCCGCTGTACCGTTAGTCTGGCACATTGCCAAACGTGGCGGGAGAATACCCACTTTGGGGGGAAAAATCCACCCAAATTTTTTTTTGAAAAATTCTTTAACAACTCAACACGGAAACAATTAGAGACTATAGCACGGTACTATCAAGCACGGTGCGTCATCCTATGTGGTCAGATTCGGACAATTTTGATTACCTGGCTAGCTTAGGCTAAAATCCTTAAAAGTGCCATTTCGCTGCTGGAGGACCCAATACAGGTACAATTGTGGATTTTAACAGCCAATTCTACGTAAAAAACCATTCTCTACACGATAGAATAATAAGTTTTATCAAATTACATCATTTTTAGCATTTTTCAAAAATTGCCCCATGTTTATGTTTTGAAACTTTATGAAACCTGGCCAGTTGATGCAGCATTTTCAGCGTCACATGAGATCTCAAAAAAAGCTACTTAGATCGGGTTTTTTGGTTCATACTAACTAAAAAAGGGTTGAATTTTACACTGGAAGTGTCAGAATTGCGATAGAACAATTTTTAAGACCTGTGAGGGGTGGGTTTATTTTCCCCCCATTTGGGTTTTTCCCCCCATTGGGTTTTTTCCCCCGCTACTTTTTGCATTATTCGGCTCTCTAACGGTACAACCTAGAGAAATGTGAAAATAGGCTTAAAAGAGAGTTCTAGGTACGCTCAAGTACAATGGTAGTATGTAAGTTCTCGAGATACTCCTTGTAATAAAAAAGTTCCGGTCAAAATCCGAAAATGTGGGTTTTTTCCCCCCAGGCTATACTGGTTGCTCGCCTAACTGCAGTTTCGGGGAGGTCCGTGGTTCGATCCCCGGCAGAGCCAAATCTTTACACCTACTTTTTTTTTCAAACCCCCATTGCCAGTTTTTGCCAGCGTGTGGCTGGGCAAAAAAATCTGGGGTTTTTCCCGACGGAGGGTGGGGACCTCCCCTAAATTTTTCGATTTTATACCATTTTTGGCATTTTTTAACTAGGATTTTTCTGGCTTTTTCCTTAGAGTAAAAATTTCTTAGGAGGGGGGAAGTCTAAGAGAGAGGCTCGGATTTCTGGGAAGGAGAAAAATTTTAGAAAAATGTCTAAGAAATAGCTATTTTTTTGCTGCTGAGCTAAAAAATTGACTATTTTCAACAAAAACAAAAGCTTAAAAATAGCTGAAAAATGCTTAAAAATGGGTAAAAATCTCGCAAGCCAAGAAAATTTTTCAAAAAATTTGCCCTCAAACCTTAGTTTCGTGGAAATTTTGGTTGAGAGCAAACTTCGGAAATTTATTGGTCGACCCCCGAAATGTGATGGGAGTACCCTCCCTACCGCCCCCCCCCAAATTCGGATCAAACTTCAGAAAATGGCCTAAAAAACGCAAAATTTTCAGTATTTTAACGCTTTTTTGTCAAAACAAGGCTTGTTTTTATCGTTCTACGCGTTTTTCACCGTTTTAAACCGAATTTAAGCCAAAATTTGTGAGAAATTTTTCAAAACATGACCATTTTTTAGCAAAATTTAGCTAACTTTGGCCCCAAAAAGTGCTGGGGGAGTTCGGGGGTGGTTAGCAAAAGTGGGGGGAGGGATAGTTAAAAAATCTGGGGGGGGGGTAACGTTGGATCGAAAATTTGGGGGGATACCACCCCCAAACCCCCACCTCCCCTGGTGAAACTATGTTTACGCGCCGTCTGCGGGACTATCCCCCCCACCCTCACCCCCATTTGGGGGGGGGGGCCGGGGTTCCCCAAAAATTTGAGGGCGTTTGGAAAAATGGCTGGGGGGGGGGGGGTTTACCCATAGGTTACCCAAACCGAGGGCGGGGCGGGGGTTGCTGCGCAGAAGGCGCGAAAATTGGCCAAAAAATTGAGTATTTTTTGGGGGTATATAGGAACTTTGGTCAACGCATTTTTTCATGGAAAAAAGTCCAGGTTGCGAATCATTTCCCTGGCTTATAGTCATAGGTGTGGCTGGCGAAAAAGTGGGGGGGGGTGGGGTTTGAAAAAAAAAGTAGGGTGGGGGTTTGGCAAAAAAGGGGGAGGGGGCCGAGAAAAAGTTGTTTGGGGGGGTGGGTTAATAAAAATTTTCGAGGGGGGGTCGGCGGAAAATCGGTTTTTCGCTGAAAAACTGAAAATTTTTCGCAATTTTTAGCTAGTATTAGCGATTTTTAAGGTATAATAAGGCGAATTTTAGTACGTAATTTTTCGGTAAGTTTTCGAATTTTTGGCTAAAAATTTGCAAAAATTCAGGTATATAGAGGGTTGAAAATTTTTAGGGGGGGGGTCGGCCGGGAGGGGTAGAAAAAAGGGAGGGCTTTCATTTGGTACCAAATTTGACCACTTTTGAAAAATTTTATTTTTGATCCATAATCACCTAAGTCCCCACCCCCACCCTACCACAGCACTCTACAGCCACTTTGAGCAAGCAGTTCTATGACAAAAGTTTTTCAGCTCACTTAGGGCTTTCATTTGGTACCAAATTTGACCACGTTTGAAAAATTTTATTTTTGACCACTTGATCCCCTACCCGATTTACCCTTCAAACGGCAAAGTGGAGCCAGTCCAGCAAAATGGGTGGGTCGGACCGGACGGCAAAACGGACTCCGGGAATGAGCTGGGCGCACCAGAAAACCTCTATGGACAAAGTTTTGAGAGCCCATGCACAGTCCTATATATATGGTGTTCTTGTAAGTAGGTACCGACTTGACCCTCCCGACAGCAACGTGGAGCCAGCCCAGCAAAATGGGTGGGTCGGACGGCAAAACGGACACCGGAAATGAGCTGGGCGCACCAGAAAACCCCTATGGACAAAGTTTTGAGAGGCTATGCACAGTCCTATATGGTGTTCTTGTAAGTAGGTACCGACTTGACCCTCCCGACAGCAATGTGGAGCCAGCCCAGCAAAATGGGTGGGTCGGACGGCAAAACGGACACCGGAAATGAGCTGGGCGCACCAGAAAACCCCTATGGACAAAGTTTTGAGAGGCTATGCACAGTCCTATATATATATGGTGTCCTATATGCACAGTCCCAGCCCAGCAATATGGGTAAGTCCGACGGCAAAACTGCTTGCGGGAATCAATTCGCCGTGCCAGAAAACCTTTGTATGAAAGAATTGAGCTTTCTAAGTTTAATACACAGCGAGAAATTTCGATTTTTCATTTTTCGAATTTTCACCATTTTTGACCGGCCACTGTGGTCGCATGGGAAGGGATAGAGAAACGAGACTTAGCTATTTAGTTAGTTCAATATACGTATGTAGTTTCTGAATATAAAAAGAAATCGGCTCCACCTCTTAACGTTCGAGCTGCGCAGCGACCACAAAAATGGTCACTTTTCGCTCTGAGCCGACTTTGCGGCGCCGCTGCGGCGCTGTGGCGCAGCTGCGGCGCAAAAAAGTAGCGATTCTTAAATGGCGCATGGGGTACATACTACCAGACCCTATATAGAGGTCGGGGAAAAAAAACCAACCCGCAAGTGGTGGGGAAAAAAACCAACCCCCCGTTTGGGCGATGGGGATGAGCTAGCGGGCTCAAATTTTGCATGCAAGTTGGTAGGGCCCATCCCACCTACCATACCAAATTTGAGCTAAATCGGACCACTTTTGAGCATTTTATGACATTTTGAAAATTTTGGCATTTTTGACCCCCCAAAATTTCAAAATTTGCCTATTTTTGAAGGCCTGTAAAAAATTTTCCATAGCAGTTAGATAATAACTTTTAGTAGTTTCTATGAGAACAACATGTGCTCTTTCCAAAAATGTCGGTCTCGCCTTCCTGCGACGCTTGGCAAGCTGCCAGCAGAAATTTTAGAAAATGGGAAAAAAAACCAATTTTTGGATTTGCTGCCAAACTTCCAAAAATGGTTCTTAGTTGCTCAAAAGTCACCCATATAGCAAGTTTAATGCGTTCTTTCACGTGAACAGCTCAAAATTGCATTTGGACTTGGCAATTTTGTGCTAGCCGGTAAAAACCTCATTTCGGCGGATCGGCTGTTTGGCTCAGCTAAAGCGGCCAAAAAGTACTCTGGGACAAAGAAATACGCGAAAAAACACTGAAACAACGTTTATTTTAATTTATTTCATCGAATTTCGAAAGATTTACAAATTTTTGCATTTTAACATAGAAACTGGCAAATTTGATGAAACCTAGCCGGTTGATGCTGCAAATATTGATGTTTGATTTTCTCACTTATTATACGGAATATTGCAAAAATAAGTGCAGATATGAAGTCAGCGACGCCGATTTAACCTGTTGCATGCATAAAATCGCTAATATGAGTTACCCTGACCGAATACTGGGGTTGGTTTTTTTCCCACCGGTTGGTTTTTTCCCCGCCATTGGTTTTTTTACCCCGGCTAATTAACCGTTAATTACTAATTAACGACAGGACCTAGAGACGCGATTTATATACCAAAATGACAGTCTAGACAGGGCTTGATAAGAAAATAATTTATAGCCGGATTGGTCCACTGGGTAGTTCTGCAGAGTCCAAAAAGTGACTACCTTGGTTTTTTTCCCCGACCTCTATACCCCTTTAGGTCCGGCCTCCGCTGCAGATTACGTGAAAGAAGCGGGAAGTCAGGACAATACGACCATTAAATAGGAGAAACCGGAAAAAAACATCGCCGCCATAACCGGTCCGGGGCGCAACTTTTTAGCGGAAAGTGATACGGGGCTGAAACTTCACAAACATACTAAACTCGATGTGCTCTACAATTTGCGCATGAAATCTGCGCAGGATTTTGCGCAGCCTCTGCGCAGCTTATTTTACACTGTCTCCAGCCACTTTTCACACATATTATGGGGGTCGCTGCCGCGACCCCTATGATATATATATGTCAATATGGATTTTGCTAGGTTTCTAGGGATATAAAGTTAAGCTCACAGTAATAGCGCAGTCAAGAGCGTTTCAGTTGCTATGGTTTGTTCGCGTTTCCAACAGGCCAATGGGGTATCAGCTTTTGATCTTGTGCAATCATTTCTAATCAGCCAAGGGGTATCAGAAGATACCATTGAACTTGTAAAATCGCAGATGAATTCCAACATATCGGGTTCTAAAAACTTTGCGATGCCTGCTAAGTGGACTCTCATCGATCTAATGAATCATTATCAGAGCTTGAGGTTTGTTACTTATTATTTGATAACTTTTTGTTTTTAACGACACGACGAAACGTAAAGAGAAAACTTTTCTCTTATCCTCTGGGCCGATTCTTTTCACGTATAGGGTGCTTTTTGTAATAATCGAAACTATTACGATTACTTACATATACGCATTCTTTGTTGTAGTCAACGGAACACTACTACAACGACTAAAATCAGAGCAGTGTGTCGACGTCTGGAAACAGCCTTGGATGATTTGAGAGTGGCAATTGGTGACAGCTCTATCAACAGGTCGAGTCACAGGTCATCCCCTATGAGCGGAATCTTTACTTTTCGTGCGACTGATGCTGCCGCAGAATCGTCTACTGCATCTACAAAGGACACCGTTTTGATTCTCCAGGTTTGTTGTTGTTGGTATTCTTGTGCTTTTTCTTCTTATGTTCTACGTTTTAAGGTGGTGATTCCTTTTCCTTACATTTTATTTGTTGACGGTTCAAATCAAGATGAAATTTGATGAAACTTTCCAAAATAAGTTCTTTTATCATTCTAACACCCTCCACGCAATCCCGCGTCAAAACTTCGACGTCTCCGTTCAGGTTTGCTTTCTTAGGCAGTTGCTGTACAGCTATGATTATATTCATTCGAAAGATCTTGTTGAGCTCTACATTTTACCTTTTTGAAACCCCTTTCTAGCTTTCCTCTATAGTGAGATATAGCTGATTTTCTTATTTTGGAGTTGAAAACTTATCATTTTTGCAGAAATCGAATAATCCGCTATTTCTTGAGCTACGCAAGCCGTAAAATTAAACTAAGGGTGTAAATTTGAAGGTCTCGTTGGGGTCGATTATTCTTGGCATTGTAATCTTTTAAATATTGTCCCGTGCGGTGATATCATAAAAATGTATATATACAGTTTTTGCAAAATCATAACCAAATTTGTTCCCGCGATTGTGGAGTATTTACTATGCAAGCTAGAGGGTTGCCACTTACCAGACGTGTTTTACACACAAATACCCACTACCCAGGGACCCTTTTTAGCAGCCCCGATTGCTGCTTTCTAGCTAAAGTGGTCGCCTGCCATAGTTGGGAAAAGTAGGCAAAATCCAGGTTGCGCATACATTTTAGTTATATAATTTCTTAGAGCGCTTTCATAATAATTAGAAAAGGGCCCCCAGCGATTTGATAGTGGAATGGAATGTTGTGGCCGACGCCTCGCGAAAAAATTTTGTCTGCAAAAAATATGGAAATTTATATAAATTAGTTCGAATATGCAGTAAAATAATTTCCGAGAACTAAACTTAGGTTCACGGTATTCATTAAAACGAGAAAATGTTACCCTCCATTTCTATATAAAAATGGCTTATTAACTCCAAGGAATGAATGAATAATAACGGTTCAAAATGAGTTCAAACGTGAGGCATCGATTCGATACCTCTATCAAATACCTGGGGACCCTTTTTTTAGTTATTATGAAACCGCTCTTCGTAATGGAGATATTAGCTAAAATGTATGCGCAACCTGGTTTTTGCCTACTTTTCCCAACTTTAGCAAGCGACCACTTTAGCTAGAATGCAGCAATCGGGGCAACTAAAAAAGGGTCCCTGGGTATTTTTGTGTAAAACATGTCCAGTAAGTGGCAACTCTCTATCATGCACAGTAAATGCTCCACAATTGCTGGAAAAAATTGGTCATATTTTTGCAAAACTACATTTTTTATGATAGCAGCGTACAGGATAGCCTTTAGAAGATTATAACGCCACGAATAATCGGCCTCGACGAGACCTTCAAATTGACGCCATTCGTTTAATTTTACGGCTTGCGTAGCTCAAGAAATGGCGGATTATTTGATTTCTGCAAAATGACAAGTCAGTAGTGCGCGTCAGCGCACTACCTAGAATAGGGGAAAAAAGGCGTATTGCGGCCTCTTGGAACATAGTTTTCCCTGGTGCCGGCGGAGGAGTTGAGGTAGAGCCTTCATATTGTACCAGTAGAAACCCCTTCACGAGGGGTACATGCTGTGCAAATTTGAGCAAAATCGGCCGAGCCGTTTTTGAGATATGACAGATTCAATTTTTCAATGCACGACTTTCTCTCCAGTTTTTTTCTCCCCCCCCCCCCCTAGGGGTCGGAGGTCTTAGATTTTCTATACCATATGGGGTTTTTTTGATCAACTTTTTCCCCATTTTTGGGGAAATGAGTATGGAGTAGGTAGGGCCCCCCATAGGTCTGTGTACATAGCAGGATTTCGATTTTTTTCGGAGTTTTTTTTCCAAAATGGTCAATCCTTCTGTTCAAGTAAACTTGAACTGGGGCAGGCCGATGGGTCTGAGGTTCGCCGAGGAGCATGGCCCCACGGCCCTAATTGCCATGGGGTATATGAATTTTGGATCTGGCCCCTGTAGTTTTCTGGCCAGGGGTCACTAGTTAACGTGTAAAAGGGGGGGTCTGGGCCTACGGAGTAGGCAGCCCTATACATAAGAGCTGCTGGGCTGAGGTTTCGTATTCGAATAGGAACCCCTATATGGTGAATCTAAATGGCCCATTAGTTTCGCTGTAGGACCTATCCATGTGGCTGGGGGGGCACCCTGATGGTGCTGGGCCCTACCGTGTCGCAACTCCAACTTTAACCTCTTCTACAGAAATATCTACAGTGAGCAGCTCTCTCGTATTTGGGATTTGGGGTGGGGTGCGGGAGCACTACAGCATAGGGTATAGTAGGTTTCGCCCGGACCCCTGTGGCGCCCTTTCCAGGGGTCCGGACCGTGGACTATGCCCAAAATGGCCAAAAATCGATTTTTCTGAAAGTGGCCATGTTTGGTATCAAATGAAAGCCCTTGGTGAGGCGAACATTTTTTGTCATTGGAAGACCCCTCCAAAGTGCAGGCCTCCTACTCTTCCTATTTTTCCTATTTTTTCCTATTTTTCTTTGACATTCCTATTTTTTCCTATTTTTGATGAAAATTCCTATTTTTTCCTATTTTTTCATTAGTTTTATCCAGTTTTGCATTAATTCAGTGTTAATGTCTGAGATAATGTTTAGCGTATGCTTTAATCCCGGATTTTCAAAAATTTTCGGCTTCGCCGACAAGTCTTTGTCTGCAATACTATCACAATCTTGTGGTTTCGCATCCGATTGAAAGATTAATTTTCCATATTTTTCCTTTAAATCACGTTAATTATGTACGTATATATTATAAGATCAATCTTTTGTGATATCTTCCACGATTTTATGCGTAAAATACTGCGTATATATTTACGTAGTCGAACTTAAAAATACGCAGTCAAAAACAAAAATACGCCGCCGAAAAATTCGTAGTTGGAGTTAGGGTTGTTCCGATAAGAAATTAACCGGGCCGGGCCTAAGTTATCAGCCGGGCTTGGCCCGTCCCGGAGCCCAGGTCCCGCTACTGGGCCCGGCTTTAAATCTCCGAGCCCGGTGATTGGCCCGGACTCCGAAGCCCGGGCCGCAGCAAGTCCCAAACTTGCAGAATGAACCCGGCAGGCGCGATGAGCCAGACCGGCCCGTTGAGCCCGGTAGGCCCGGAAACCCGGAAGCCCGGCAGGCCCGGTGTGGCCGACCTCTAAAACCGGGCCCGGTAGCGGGCCGGGCTTTCAGCCAGAGCCGGGCCCAACACAAAATTCTTCGGGCTCGGGCCTAAACCGGGGACAACCCTAGTTGTTGTTTAGTAAGTTGCAAGTAATAAATTTGGAATTTCAAGAGTGCTGTAAATTAATTTCTTGGGACGATTTACCGTAGTATGGGCTCTGGCTTCTTCTGTGGTCTGTCAAAATTTGTTATCGCCTTGGTCTCCCTTACCTAGTAATGAGCACTTGATATTCGGATAATTTTTATATCCGGATATATAATATCCGATGTGAGAAACATATCCGAATATCCGCGTATAAAAAACATTTCAGACAAAGTTAAAATTCCAAAAATTTTTAAACATTTTTCAAAAATTTCTCTGAAAATGTTTTTGAATCCAAGGTTGTCGCTTGGTTGCATGATAGAAATTCACAGCGTACTGAAATATTGATAGAAAAGTTGAAAATTTAGCTGCAAGGTCGAAAAAGTTTCTTGAAGTTAAGTTTGGAATAGGCGGCTAGCCCGATATCTGGATATCCGTTAACGCAAAAAAGCAGACAGTTACATGAGAAAATACAAAAATAACTTTGTTCATAATTTTCAAGAAAGAAAATCGCTTGATTTGGCTTCAAAAGGCATATATTGCTGAGAGTTTAAGTTTTCTTGGCTATTTTTCAATATTTCAGATATTTCGATAGTTAAATTTTGTGACCGTCGTATTTTTGTCAAAATCTTCGAATTCATATTGGATTTTTGCAAACTGTTTAATGATTCCAAAATGGTTAAATTATGTTTCCACAAAGCTTTGAATTTTCCAAAACGGGAAATGCTGAACATTAGCTCCCAGCAAAAGTCGGATAGAATGCGCGAGCATCAATAAAATCTATGTTGAGAGCAACCTAGTTAGGCCAGTAACAAAATTTGGCATTTCTAACTTTAGAACGTGATGATACGAAGATAAATAGCGCTTTGCGCCTATTCCAGGTGTCGGAATTTGGCGATATCGGATTTTTCAAAATCAACTGCTCTGTTTATTTCCTCTTGTACCGTTTCATTTTAACTTGCAGTTTCAATTTTAACTTAAAATAGAAAATATAAAATCGAATTTGTTAAGGTTTAGACCATTAAATGAGCCTGTACCTCAAGAATCAGAATTTAGCTTATTTCGGCGATAGAGTCCGTTCAAAGTTAACCTTTCAAGCCGTGGTCAGTGCGGTCTTGCAAATTTCATGCGGGCTGCGGGTGCGGTCGCGGGCGGTCTTGCTCATGAAGGGTGCTTGCGCGGGACCACCGCAGTCATTCAAAACTGTCCACCTCCAACTCTGCGTAATCTTGATCACCCCCTGGGTCCGGAGGGTCCAGCCAGGCCAACTGCCGGAAGAGGGATGAGGTACTATGAAACATGCGTTATGTATATAGGTTTTTAGGGTCGCTGAGCTCGAATTTGGCATTAGTTTTGCCCTAGCGGTTGTCAGGCTTTTTACAAAAAGTTGATAGTAATTCTCTTTTATGAAAATGTTCACAAAACATCACCCACCGGTGGCGAAGCCAGAGGCCTTGACAGGGACTCCTATACATGGTTGGATAGCTTAGAGTTAGACATGTTACGTGCATAATATGGGTAGCTGCGCAAAGTCCATAGGGTGTACCAAAAACAATTCAATTTTGGTCCGGAATTGTCCGAGGGTAGGATTTGGGTGGGTCGACTCTTTTGGGCACCCTAATCGGAGAATTTGAGCCTCGGCAGCCAAACTTTACATACATATGTTGCGGTTGGGGCTTGTGGCTATTACCGTGCAAAAATTTTCGGCCTCGGCTTCTTAGCCGTCCAGTTGGGTTTTTGGTGAATTTTTGGGGAGACTTTTTTGTGAACATTGCTATACCGTTGTTCTGCATTGTTGGAACTAAGCCTGAAGGCATATACTAAAAACTAAATTAATACTGTAAATTCAATATTGATTTACCTAAATAGACTTTATTTAACTTCCTATATTTTCCTATTTTTGTCTTCGAAAATTCCTATTTTTTCCTATTTTTTGCAAGAAAAAATTCCTATTTTTTCCTATTTTGTCAAAATTGCCCAGTAGGAGGCCAG
>JASAND010001478.1:0-24286 GCA_030248195.1 Trissonchulus latispiculum
GCATCAGCACTCCACAATTGAATTTAGCCAGTCGGAGAATTCGCTGTTTTACTGATTCCAGTAACTGTATATAATGTATGGTAGTTGTGGCTTGGGAAGTTCTTAATGTAATTTTTAGAGGGCTATACTTCGGTGATTTAATTATTTTTCTTTATATTTTTACTAAAACTTGTTAAATTAAAGCGAAGTTATTTTCTTTGCACCATTTTGCTATGCAGGAATTCTTGGATTGGAGCAGCAAGAAACAGAGATGCCTCATCTGCTTGCACTCTGTGAAAGAAAAATATTTACTGAATTTTGTGAAACAGAAGTATATATTCTCTTAAAGAACTAAATTATGTCTTGTCAGAAGAACTTCTCATTATATATCAGTGAAACCATGGGCCTTTTCATAAAATGAAGTGAAAACCTTGGGCCTTTTCATAAGATTGATTAAACAGATTAAAGCTTAATTAAAGCTTAATCCGCGGGTTAAACTAGTTAATTTAATCCGTGCACGTGTTTTAATCCGCGATTCTGTGAATATGTTTTTAATCTGATCTGATTAATCCATTTAAGTTAGCCCGTTTAATCTTTTCATGAAATGGCCCTTGCTGGACTTTTGACGTACCTTTTTCTTGTTGTGTAAGTAAACAAGCATATCTCTTTGCATTCATGTTTTATATACACTGTATATATATTTTTCTGCATAGTTTGTTACAGAAATTAAAATGAAATGTTTGCTTATTTATAATATTGATTTTCAATATATAACTTCTAAACTTCGCCTGGGGCTACTGGCTAGCTAACGCCCAGAAACGGCTTCTTGTTCTCTGCAGGCAGACCGGTGTCGCAATTTTCCCGGATCCTGTTTGTGTTCACGTTAACTATTTATACTTTTCAAGGATTTCCGAATATTAAAATTAGATTTCATAAATCTGGACATTCTTCCTGGCTCTGCTTAAATCAACAAATCTTCTACGTGTACATATATCTTTCTTTGCTGAGTGTACTTTTTTGCAGCTCCAACAATAGTCTTTTTGATGCATTTTCTTTTCGTGCAATCCTGAGAACAATTTGTTCCGTTCTGATTAAGATAACACTTAATAATAGCAACCACCTAATTTCATTAACCCCGTCTGCCCGTTTTCAAAATCCTGATTTTTAATGACATCGAATTAACTTTTGTGATTTATTTGGTCGATTACTGCAGAGTGGCCTTGTCAAAACTTCACCGTTTCGTTTCAGTTTAAATTTCTTGCTCCACAATTGGCTTCTGAATTCTTAAGTTTACAGTAGGTTTCATGTTTGAGAAATTCCACTGAGAAGTTGAAAAATGTGAAATGAAATTTTCGCAGTCAGACTTGTAAATTGTACGTAGTCTTTTATTAAAGTATTTTTGGTGGTTATAAGAGGCAAGAAAAGATAATTTTCCTGTTATGTGCCACGCATACGTAATGATCCATTTTAACGTATTTAGCTAGCTAATTGATCTTGAGACTAATTTGTTTGTCGTTTTATTCAGAACCAAACAGTAGCCGTCTAAATTAATAGGATAACCGACTCATCAAATTAATAATTTGAATTACAACCTGCCATATTGGTTTCCCAAGACTGTTGAGATCTTACATTTTTATATTTGTGTGCATTATTCTTAAACAAATGATAAATAGCGCCTCCAGTCACGCTACAAACCGCCATTTTTCAATCGCCAAGTCCTCTTAGTTATGTCATATAAAGTAAACGTCCTATTTACGCGGGATGCAAACTTTACGAAATAATATTAAGACTAGACGAAGCGTGAGTTGCAAAGTTCGCAAGTGTGTTGACGTAGCGTGACCTTTTAGCTAAGTTTGCTATCCGTATTGCAAAATTTTGAGACAGCAGTTACTGCTTTGAAACGAAAGCGTATTAAGAGAATGGGTCAAACTTCTACAACTGCAGCTTATAAACTTTGACTTTAGAGATTTTCTGTGGTTGAACTGGTTTGCAGAAACGATAAGCTGTATAGTTAATACTAAGCTGACTGAGGGACCGTCATTTTTCAACTAGTTTCCTTTGAGTTACAATGACAGCTGTAGTGTTGTGCACCGGCCTGGTCTAGACCGGCTGGCCGGCGGCCGGCCGCCGGCCGGCCGGCCGGAGCCCCGCCGGCCCAGGTCCAAAGTGGGCCGGCCGGCCGGCTTGCCGGCGGCCGCCGGCCGAGAACCGGCCGGCCGGCCGGCCGGTGACAGGCCGGCCGGTCAGACACAGGCCGGCCGGCCGGCCGGTGATACTCCGGCCGGTAAAATGTGAGGCAGCCGACCGGCCAGTGACAATTTCTGCAGCTTATCGCCTTAAATTAGCTAAAATCTGCCTTGAAAACTATCAAAAATCTTAATTTTTGTTTGTATTTTGGATAGCCTACGAAAAGTGGCACCGGCCGGCCGGCCGGCCGGTGACGGCCGGTGCACCGGCCGGCCGGCCGGCCGTTGTTGGGCCGGCGGCCACCGGCCGGCCGGCCGGTTATGGGCCGGCGGCCACCGGCCGGCCGGCCGGCCGGTACAGGCCGGCCGGCCGGCGTCGCGAGTTGGGCCGGCCGGCTCCGGCCGGCCCACGAAAAATTGGGCCGGTGAACAACACTAGACAGCTGTATATTATATTCTGGTTATATATATAGCTTTGAACTAGAGCTGGGGCCGGTTCCACTAGAACCGGTTGGAACCGGAACCGGAACCGAACCGGAAGGATTTTTAGAACCGGAACCGGAACCGGAACCGGAACCGGTAGAATTTGGAACCGGCCGGTTCCAGGCTCAAAAAGTGAGTTTGAACTAAATTTTTGCCAACTGTAAAATTTGCAAAAGTTGAAATTTGGGCCTGGATCTCATAATTTAGCATCATTTGATTTTGATGTATGATTCCCTCGTCTCCGCAGCTGAAACTGGAACTGCATTGTAACCAAGAATCATTAGCGAATGATTCGAAATCGGCGATTACATCATATGAATGTTCGAATAGTTGTTTACATCTCAACATGTAGTCAACGAACAACTCGCTGGACGAATATTCTAAACATTTTTTATTTCCATTTTCCACTAGTTAATTGCTTTAATATTACAGAAGATTCCTATATTTTTTGCAGGGTTTCGACTCGAGCTAAACTGAATCTGTAATGACCAGAATGTGTTGATGGTAGTAACGTGCAGCAAACATTGAAAGGCAGCAAATTTATCCAATCTGGAGTTCAACGATAATTTTTAAATTATTTTAAAGCTTACCTAAATTTAATAGTTTTAAAGCTGCTACAAGTATGCAGAGTACGACCGCGACAGTGTCTCAATTCAAATGTTCGACTTGGACATGCGACAAGTTTTGAATATGGATTGATTTCTCGACGTGTGGGAAGCTAAAAAAAGCTTCACAGTTCACGCTGCAAAAAGCGCTCCCCGAGGGTATACTTGTTCTGAAATTGCTTAATGAACAAACAAGCTCATTATTTTGAGAAAATGTAAACTTTGTCAAATTTTCACCAACAGCTTCAAGTTTGGAGGCTTATATTTCTCCCTAACAAAATGACAATACAAAATTTAAAAATTTCCCTCAGCAAGCAGTTTTCCCAAAAATGTGTGCGTAAAGCCGCTTTCTAATTGCTGGAATGAGTTGAGAGGAATCCGTGTTCATAAAAATCTAGCCGCCATCTGTTTCGTATCTTCGTTGCTGTGCTTCGGCAGAGATGCCGCAGAGCAGACAGACCAAATCGAAAACCAAACCAAACCAAAATCAAACAAACCATTTGAAAAACCAAATTTCTTTATATATTATCTTCTAAACCGCAAAGAATCGTTGTTGTAAGTTGTAAGTTTTGGTGAGAGCATTCGAATGACTATAAGTTTGTATATAGTTTATTATTTTCATTAATTTCATCAGCTTTTTGCTTTCGCTTTTGCTTCCAAAGCGAAGGACGCTTTCAATTATTCTTTGAACTTAAGCTGGAGTCAACATTAACTCCGAAGAGCAATTAAATCTTGCAGGCGCAGAAACATTTGTAAACTGCTATTCCCTATTTTCGTTTTTCAGGAACTTCGGCTTTTGGCACAAAATTCGTAAGAGTGAAGGTACATAAATAGAAAGAGGTGTCGGCATAACTAATCTGTTAAGAACTAAATAGTTAGATAGAGGTGTCTGTGTCAAAGAAAGCAGCCAATTCAGCACTAAGTAAATTTTAATATTTGCTATCTTTCAAAATTCAAATATCTTTACTACTAAAATTTCTACAAATATCCTGCGGAAGCGAATGTAGCTTTGATAAAAGAAAATTAAAACTAAGCTTTCAGCATTTCTTATAATTCTTTAGAACGTTTTGCAGCTTTCAAGATTTCTTTGGGTATGGTAGGGCAGGCGCTGTTTGTTCATTTTTTCAAATAAAATCCATATTTTCAGGTTAGGCATTTTGGTACACACAGTAGCATTGAACAGTCAACTATCGAACAATTTTGTATCTTATGGTAAAAGGAAATAAAGGTTTCAATGTTGGGTATGGCAGTTTACAAGATGTTAAGAAAATTTTCTACAGTAACAAATCGAAAATTAATTTTAAAAAATTGCGAAAACAGTTGTCTAGTTGTTTGATATGTTTAATCCATTTGATTTATAGCATTGGTTCTTCATTTTGATTGTATCATCCCTATAGGAGGCCTACAACAAATGTTAGATAAGAAAGAAAATTATCACTGCAAATTTTGTACTTGGAACCGGGAACTGGAAGCTAGAACCGGAACCGGAACCGGAACCGGAACCGGAACCGGTACCCTAGAACCGGAACCGGAACCGGTTTCGAAAATTGGAACCGGCCCCAGCTCTACTTTGAACGTTTAGCATTGTTACTTTTTGTTGGCAAATATTAACCAAACTTAACTATATATATGATTATCACTGCTGTGAGGCAATATCCGTCACGCAACTGCTTGTAAACCTGCGGCTGACCACGCAGAACATTAACTCAATTACGTGGACAAAAATTTAACTTCTATTGAATATGTCCATCATATTTCTAGAGGCCAATTTCACAATGCATCATTTAGACAAGAGGTCAAAAAATCAAGTGGCCGCTAAATTCTGCCTCTAAAGCGTAATTGAGAGCATAAAAATGTTTTATTTCGATTCGTGGCCAAACCATTGTTAGTTTAATGGGCGTGTTAAAACTTAAATGTCAAGGGCACATATCTGTACTGCTGTGTCTACTGGTTTGAGGACTACAATTATGCACAGAAGAGAACTACGTACTGCTACTGTTGGTGGAGTCTCTGTAGTTCTTGGGAATAGGAGAATTTTATATCTAGTTCACTCACAGAGAGCATTCGTTTAGTTGAAGTGATAAAGACTAAGTTAAGGGACCGTACTGGAGAATAAAACTATACATATTATAAGTAAATGACATGGATACATAACACACTTTTTAATTGAGATTAAAGTAATTAGCGTATAAATGGTGAGTATTTTCTTAAGAAAGATTTACCTAGCTAAGGGCGCAGTAAATTGTTTTTAATTTAAACTGTTAAAAAGCAATTTTCCTCGAAAGTGCAGTATTATTTTCAAGCTTAGGTACAATAAGAAAATGATACGAAATGAACTGGCAGTAGTGTTTGAGGCCGGCCGGGGTTTCACCGGCCGGCCGCCGGCCGGAGGATCGCCGGCCGGCCCGGCCGAACCCATCGGCCGGCCGGCCGGTGCGCCGGCCGGCCGGCCGGCGGCCGGTAAGCAAGAAAGCCGGCCGGCAGCCGGCCGGTCGGCCGGCTACCGGCCTGGAGCAGTTTGCAGTGCAGTTGTTATTACTGCTAAGATAATTTATTTTCGGATATTATCTTAGAAAAATAGCACAGCATAGCAGAAAAATTAGCAAAACTAGATTTGGAGTCCATTTTAAGCTTAGTTGCCCTATTTTGTAAATTTCTGATTGGTAATTTGTATCCCAGCCGGCGGCCGGCCGGTCGGCCGTTAGCTGGCCGGCCTCACCGGCCGGCGAGCAAAAGTCGTGGGCCGGGGGCCGGCCGCCGGCCGGCTTCAGCCGGCCGGCCTCAAACACTAACTGGCAGTCCTTGTCTTGTGTCAGTGCTAGTTTTCTGGTGTCTGGCCGCTCACTATTCTTCCTGAATAAACCCACTGCGATTTTTTGCGAAATAGCAAGAACAAAATGGAACTTTTTCCTATGAATTTTTACGCCTTTAGATTTTTTAAACTGGGTTTAATCCTGGTAAAGTGAGTCCCATCGCACGGCAGAACACTGTCATCATATCATAGGCAGGATAACGTACTGGCCAAGCAAAATTTTCGTAATCTAAACTCCCCTTTCATGCCTGAAAATAGTTTCTTTCCCCTTTTTCCTGTACAATTTTGAACAGCTTTCGCGATGTCTAATTTATAGTTTGGTTTAATAAATGCCCAGCTTTTTTCCAGACTAAATCTTTGTTAATTCCTGTTTTCGAATTGATTGCTTGAAAAGTTAGCTCTGACAGCTAAGATATAAACTTGGCAGGGATATAAATTCTTTTGAATTAAAGGGAACCTGTTTCATGGGCACACATGCATGAACAGAAAAGCGACTATATACATTGTCCCCTATTCTTGACAGTCTAAAGTAAATGTGTGTATATAAAGTCCTGGAAAGCTCCGTTAAGAGAAATACACACGAGACTTTACTTTTAGCTAGCTTGATTCAGCAGGCATGTATAAAAGCTCAATTCTGTGAAGAGCTGTTGATGTGTTGGGTTTGGTGAGTGATCCCTGAATCACAACCTGAAGAACAAACGAATGTCTGGTTTCATCCGTTCATGAAGCTAATTTTGCAAACAGGACAGGATCCCCCGATTACGCTAAATGGGACTAAGTTAACTCCGTGTTAGCAAGAGCTTATAATATCAAGAGTACTCAGCTCTTCCTAATATAATAAGCTTGCGAGATGCTCGATACCTTAAGGCCGAAATCTTGGGGGGGGGTGCTTCTCAGCATGTAAACATACAACGCTGAAATATTTGAAAAACGGGCGTTTTGCCTAGTTAAATACTACAACTTGAGCTAGGCAAATCGTACAGCACTAATTTTTAAATCATGTTGAGTAGAACGAATATCTTTTTCACTATATAAAAATTATATAGTTCGGTTTCGGTAATCTCTTATAAAACCGGCAATAAAGCATCCTTGCCACGAAAATTCTGAGAATTTCATCATTTTTTAGAAATGTTTTACGTTGTTGCTGAATTTATGAGGGATTGCCTAAACCGAACTTTATAATTTTTATATCCTTAAAAAGATCTCGTTCTACGCAATTTAATGATATAAACATTATTGTTGTACGATTTTCCCAGCTCAAGTTATAGTATTTAGTTTGTTGAAAACGCCCGTTTTTAAAAAAATGTCAGCGTTGTATGCTTACACGCTGAGAAGCCCCTCCCCCGAGGTTTCGGCCTTAAGGGGGGCTACTAAAGGTTTGTCCCGACTTTGTCCGATTGGCCTACTTTTTGGCGAGGATATAGAGCTTATGGGTGTGGTCAAAAAATATCGGGTACTGAGATCTTAGCTGCCTTCCAGCCATGTGCAGCCGTCGCGTTTATGTGCCCGACCCCCATTTTTTGCAACTACCAATATAATTAAAAATTTCTATTGACGGCTGAGCCCAAGCTTCAAACTGCCATTCGCCAATATGATTTGGCTCATATGTCTCCCTATCTGCAGAAAAATACTAGATGTCTGTATCTTATCTGCATCTAAGGGAATTACTCTCCAAAGTTGAAGTTTCGGCAAAAATTTGAAAATTTTTGGCTAACGAAAGGCAAATTTTATTACTGGTGCGAGCTAAGGCTATAATTTGGCATAAAAGGTGGCCCTATAGGAGTACTCATTTGTGCCGAACGGCAAGAAATTCTTGCGCGTGAAAAATTTTTTATGTCAATTTTAATCTTCAAAAATTTCCAAAAACGCCTTTTTTGTGGAATGGTACCGCAGAAATTGAAAAAATCAAATTTTTTGACATATTTGAACTCAGCGAGGTCGAAAACACCCCCACAAAAGATTTCAGCTCGATTAGTGACTTCTGTGGCTGCAGAAAGTTTCTACACAGGATCCGACAGACTGAAAATGGCGATTTCGACAATTTTTGAAGATTCAAGTTGACATAAGTTTTTCACGCGGCAGAATTTCTTGCCATTTGGCACATATGAGTAGACTCCTATAGGCCACCTTTTATGCCAAATTATAGCCTTATAGCTCGCTCCAGAAATAAAATTTTCCTTTCGTTAGCCAAAAATTTTCAAATTTTTGCCGAAACTTCAACTTTGAAGAGTAATTCCCTCAGATGCAGATAAGATACAGACATCTAGTATTTTTCGGCAGATAGGGATATACATATGTGCCAAATCATATTGGCGAATGGCAGCTTTGAAGCTTGGGCCTAGCAGTCAGTAGAAATTTTTAACTAATTATATTGGTAGTTGCAAAAAATGGGGGGTCGGGCACATAAACGCGACGGCTGCACATGGCTGGAAGGCAGCTGAGATCTCAGTAGGTCAATCGGACAAAGTCGGGGCAAGTCGATTTTAGTAGCCCCCCCCTTAAGGGTCTTAGTTAGTTTCTTTAAGCCCGGTTTATACTTGTCCGTTTGTCCGTTTGGGCGTTTGACCGTTTGGGCGTAGACTCAATTAAAATGAAGTTGTCCGTTTGTCCGTATGGGGGTGTCCGTTTGGGCGTAAGAAAAGTTGAGCAGTGTTGAACATTTTCTTACGCCCAAACGCCCCAACGGACAAACGGACAAGTATAAACCGGGCTTTAGCTATGCTTCGGCTTAGAGTTAATAACAGGAAGAGTACGACACCGTATCTTCCTTAGTGTAAATGGCCTGTCAGATGCTCGGCACATTAAGGCTGAAATCTCAGGGGGAGGTCACGGTTAACACAATTAACCACGTGTATATATGCGTTTGAACTAAAACTCATCTGATTGGCTAATCGCCTATCATGTCAAAATTACGTGTATATATAAGGTGACCCCCCCCGAGATCTCGGTTGGCTCAGATTAACGTTGTTAAACGTGTGTTTATATGAGTTTGAACTGAAATGTATTTGGTTGGCACTGAGCTTCTCTCCTACTGAAATGCACTGATGAATAGTTACGGTAGCTCACTAGCCAGTCAAATGCATTTCAGTTCAAACGCATGTAAACACACGCTTAACAACGTTAAGCTGAGCCCCCCACAACGCTAAGCTGAACCCTGAGATCTCGGGGGTCTCCTTATACACGTAATTTTGACATAAGGTAAGCGATTAGCCAGTCAGATGCGTTTTATGTAGCTCATACGCATATAAGCACATGGTTAACTGCGTTAACCGTGACCCCACTCCGAGACTTCGGCCTTAATGTGCCGAGCATCTAAGCTAGAAAACACTAGGAAGGGTACGGTGTCGTAATCTTACTATCATATACTCTTGATCTTGGTGTTGATCAAGGTTAGTCTGTTGCAATCCCTTCCTGCCCTAGGTTACGTCAAGACTACCAATCTCTGAGCTTCAGTGCAGGGGTTAAACTTCACCAATGAAAATTAGAATCAGTAAATATGGAAAAATCCATCGCCACATCCATTTATAAAAAGTTTCGACAGCTGTAGGTAGTAGACTATACCAGTTAGAGTTTAGAGTTAAGTTTGCGGTTAAGTTTACTTGCCTGATTTCGTGCCACGGATTATTGTATAACATTTCCGAGATTTAACAAGTTAACACCCAGTTAACCTTGCGGTTATCTGAACACTGAGCTAACCAACGCTCATTGGTGGAATCTGATCGTAGCCTATTTGACAGTTAAGGTGGTGATTCCCTTTGGTCACAAAAGTTTGCACCATTATTACTCATTCATAACTTGGAGTTAAGAAGCCATTTCTATATAAATGTAGCCTGACATTTTCCCTTTTTAATGCATGCCAAGAAACTAATGTTGCTTTTCTAAAATATTTTTAACACATTTTAGAAGAAGTATAATTTTCCAGAATTTTTTGCAGACTCAAGTAAATTTTTTCGCCAGACATCGATTATACCATTCCATACCTCCATCAAGTAGCTGGGGACGATTTTTTATTGTGAAATCGCTCTTCGTTATAGAAAAATAAGCTGACATGTATGCGTAACCTGTATTTTGCCTACTTTTTCCAAATTTGTCAAGCGATTACTTTAGCTAGAAAGCAGCAATCGGGGCAACTAAAAAATCGTCCCTGGGTATATTTGTGCAGAACACATTTGTTCAGTAGCAGCCCTCCAGCTTGCATGGTGAATGCTCCACAATCTTTGGAAAAAATTGGCCATGTTTTTGCAAAAACTACATTATTTATGATAGCAGCCTACAGGATAGCAGTTGGAAGACAATCATGCTTCGAATAATTTGTCCTTGTGAGACCTTCAGATCGACGCGACGCCCTTAGTTTGATTTTGCGACTTGCGTAGTTCAAGAAATGTTGGATTATTTGATTTCTGCAAAACTTACAAGTTTTCGACGCCAAAACAAGAAAATCTTCTATATCTCACGGCAGAGAAAAGCTAGAAACTTGCTTTAAAAAGCAAAAATGTGAAGCTCAATGAGATCTTTCGAATGAATATAGATAGTCATAACTCTATAGCAGCTGCCACACTTTCGGATATTGGGAAAAACCACTGTGACCGGAAATCTCGAACTTTTGCGCGGAGGGTGTTATGACGCTAAAAGAACTTATTTCGGAAAGTTTCTTCATCAAACTTCATCTTTATTTACGCCGCCAAATAGCAATATGTGCCCAAAAGGAATCACCACCTTAAATCATGATTGCTTCTATAGGTTAACGCGGGGGGGTCTGGGGGGGGGGTCCAAGCCCCCCCCCAAACCGGACAAGGTACAAGCCCTATCGCCGTCGGGGACAAGGGGTAACGAAAAAATGGCCAAGGGGTAACCAAAAACAGCCGGAAAAAATTAGTTTTTACAGCTAAATTTCAAAAAATTTCCGGCTTCGCCGGAATTTTTTAGCTAAAATGCTTAATTTTTCGGAAAAATCGGGCAAAATTTTGAAATTTTTCCAAAAATTGAAGATTTTTTGCAAATTTTGACAAAAAATTGGTAATTTTAATAAAACTAGCGTTAATTTTTCGAAAAATTTTACAAATTTTTTCTTGAGGTACAAGCCCCCCTGAAAATTTTTGTTCAAGGTACAAGCCCCCTCAAAATTTTTTGGGGACAAGCCCCCCCAGGACCCGACCCTATGTTAATGTATGGCTTCTATCAAGAGTACATAATATATACACAAGAGTGCATAATTGCACTATATATTAGAAGAAGAGTAAGCCACTAGAGGGCTTCTCTTCTTGGCATTGCGTAACGGTGCTCCGACCACAATACGCGAATGTTCCCCCGTTTGGTGGGGGGGTCGACAAGCATACCCCCTCCCCGTTTGGTGGGGGGGGGGTATGCAAAAGGGGTCCCCGTTTGGTAGGGGGGTATGCAAAAGGGGTCCCCGTTTGGTGGGGGGGTATGCAAAAGGGGTCCCCGTTTGGTGGGGGGGTAGGCAGAAGGGGGTCCCCGTTTGGGGGAGGGGTCGCCAGGTCAGGCTGAAATTGGCGGAATCTGATTGGCTGTTGGCGACCCCCCCCCCCAACGGGGACCTCTTTGCCTACCCCCCACCAAACGGGGACCCATTTCGCATACCCCCCCACCAAACGGGGACCCCGTTTGCGTACCCCCCCACCAAACGGGGACCCTTTTTCAAATAGAACAAAAACTACCATAATCCTCTGCTATACCCCCCCCCCCCCACCAAACGGGGAGGGGGTCTCTGCAATCTGATTGGCTGTTGGCTACCCCCCCCCCACCAAACGGGGACCTCTTTTCTGCTACCCCCCCCCCCCCACCAAACGGAGGGGGGGGGTATGTTTTGTCGAAGAGAGCTACCCCCCACCAAACGGGGGAACATTCGCGTATTGTGGTCGGAGCACCGTTACGCAATGCCAAGAAGAGGAGCCCTCTAGTGGCTTACTCTTCTTCTAATATATAGTGCAATTATGCACTCTTGATATACACAAGTAGGAAAAATGCTCCTTGCAATCGCATGAAAAAGTTAATATGAGCTATGATGGTCAACATTTAAATGTGTCAAGGACAAGATTTAAAATGTTTAATATGAGCCAACATCTAAATAAGTAGAGGACAAGATGTAAACGGCTAATATGAGCCGCTACGTTTCTCTTGGGCTCATATTGACGCTCATTTAGCTTTTGCTTATATATGTACTTTGAATCCAACACTGACTTGGCTTGCATGAATAACGACGCACAAACATTAATTTTGCAAAGCTGTACGTAAATGTTTTCTTCTCCACCGCTACATCCAAGTACACATTTAAGGCCACCATATAAGTCAACAAAACGAAACCGAAGTCCAATCTAATGAAGAAACGAAAATGTGGAACCATGTTGTGACATCTTGAGAAATCACATTTGAAGTTATCGTCGCAATCATCATATTAATTCAATATTCCCAAGCCAATCAAATCGTTTATAAACACTGATGCTTATATGCCAACCGTAAGCTGTATGTATGTTTGCCATTTTAGTCGCGTCAATATGAGCCCAAGAGAAATGTAGCGGCTCATATTAGCCGTTTACATCTTGTCCTCTACTTATTTAGATGTTGGCTCATATTAAACATTTTAAATCTTGTCCTTGACACATTTTAATGTTGACCATCGTAGCTCATATTAGCTTTTTCATGCGACTGCAAGGAGCATTTTTCCTACTTGTCCTCCGTCTAGTTTTTGGGAACGCTGCCATAACTGTGACAGCAGCTGTCACAAATTCCACCAGTAAATTCCCCATGCCCAATAAGCTTTGCATGCAAAATTTCAGACTTTCAGCTATCTCTAGTAACTTGAACCATGAACCAGTTGAACAAGATCTGGCCAGCCATGGGTTAGATCAGCGAAGTAATACCACTAGTGAATTCCCCATGCCCAATAACCTTTGTATATATGAAAGATTTCAGCCTTTCAGCTATCTCCAGTAGCTTGAACCAGGACCTGGTTCAACTTTGAACCAGTTGAACCAGATCTGGCCAGCCATGAGTTAGATCAGCGAAGTAACACCACCAGTGAATTCCCCATGCCCAATAAGCTTTGTATGAAATATTTCAGCCTTTCAGCTATCTCCAGTAGCTTGAACCAGGAACTGGTTCAACATTGAACCAGTTGAACCAGATCTGGCCAGCCATGGGTCGGATCACCAAAGTTACACCACCAATGAATTCCCCATGCCCAGAGACCTTTGTATGCAAAATTTCAGCCTTCCAACTATCTCCAGTAGCTTGAACCAGGACCTGGCTCAACTTTGAAACAGTTGCAACCAGATCTGGCCCGCCATGGGTCGGATCACCAAAGTAGCACCACCAGTGAATTCCCCATGCCCAATAACCTTTGTATGCAAAATTTCAGCCTTGTAGCTATCTCCAGTTGCTTGAACCAGGACCTGGTTCAACTTTGAACCAGTTGAACCAGATCTGGCCAGCCATGGGTCAGATCACCACAGTAATACCACCATTGAATTCGCCATGCCCAATAACCTTTGTATGCAAAATTTCAGCCTCCCAACTATCTCCAGTAGCTTGTATTTGACTACCATTTGCTACCAATCTTTCAATACTAATCTTTATTCTTCTTTGAGTAAGTCTTTCATGTGCTTACAATTTGAAGTTACTTTTGCTATCAAGGGTAGTAAAAGCGCCAGGACTTCCTCAATGGGTAACACTACTGGTCGCCCACTGAAAGTCTTTTTCTTGAAATTTTTACTATCTAAACCTAATCTTCGAAGTATGGTAGCACTCTCTTCCATCTTGGAAATTTTAGTAGACGCTAAATACTTTGCTAGAGGATGATGTTAAAAAACCTACTTTTTTTCTAAGTTTCTTCATTCCTTTTGTGTAATAACACTGGCTTTGCAATATTAGCTATCTAATTTGCATATCTAATTAGCATATTCCAAATTGTCATCAAAATTGGGGTTATATAAACGGAAGCATTCTTCATTCTATTCATTCGATTCGATTTGTCTTAGTATTGCTCTGTTGCCAATACGGTCGGGCCAATTGCCCTATTTTGTATTTCTGCCAGTATATGCCTTTGCCTTATTAAATACAACCGTAAGTTCAGTAGTAAAGGGTATGCTTTCTTTCTTCTTCTACTAGGGAATCTTTAGTTAGGTATAACTTTCTCTTGAAGCGAGTTGCGCCCTAGATAGGGATTGTTCAGAACCTGCATTCGTTTCGCCATTTAAGTGCCGGTTTAGTAACCGGACAGTAAACCGGTAGTTAACACAAAGGTCTCTGGGCATGGGGAATTCATTGGTGGTGTAACTTTGGTGATCCGACCCATGGCTGGCCAGATCTGGTTCAACTGGTTCAATGTTGAACCAGTTCCTGGTTCAAGCTACTGGAGATAGCTGAAAGGCTGAAATCTTTCATACAAAGGTTATTGGGCATGGGGAATTCACTGGTGGTGTTACTTCGCTGATCTAACCCATGGCTGGCCAGATCTGGTTCAACTGGTTCAAAGTTGAACCAGGTCCTGGTTCAAGCTACTGGAGATAGTTGGAAGGCTGAAATTTTGCATACAAAGGTCACTGCGCATGGGGAATTCACTGGTGGTGCTACTTTGGTGATCCGACCCATGGCGGGCCAGATCTGGTTGCAACTGGTTCAAAGTTGAGCCAGGTCCTGGTTCAAGCTACTGGAGATAGTTGGGAGGCTGAAATTTTGCATACAAAGGTTATTGGGCATGGCGAATTCAATGGTGGTATTACTGTGGTGATCCGACCCATGGCTGGCCAGATCTGGTTCAACTGGTTCAAAGTTGAACCAGGTCCTGGTTCAAGCTACTGGAGATAGTTGGAAGGCTGAAATTTTGCACACAAAGGTCACTGGGCATGAGGAATTCACTGGTGGTGTTACTGTGGTGATCCGACCCATGGGTGGCCAGATCTGGTTCAACTAGTTCAAAGTTGAACCAGGTCCTGGTTCAAGCTACTGGAGATAGTTGGAAGGCTGAAATTTTGCATACAAAGGTTATTGGGCATGGGAAATTCACTGGTAGTGTTACTTTGGTGATCCGACTCATGGCTGGCCAGATCTGGTTCAACTGGTTCAAAATTGAACCAGGTCCTGGTTCAAGCTACTGGAGATAGTTGGAAGGCTGAAATTTTGCATACAAAGGTCACTGGGCATGGGGAATTCACTGGTGGTGCTACTTTGGTGATCCGACCCATGGCGGGCCAGATCTGGTTGCAACTGGTTCAAAATTGAACCAGTTCCTGGTTCAAGGTACTGGTGACAGTTGGAAGGCTGAAATTTTGCATACAAAGGTTATTGGGCATGGGGAATTCACTGGTGGTGTTACTTTCGTGATCCGACCCATGGCCGGCCAGATCTGGTTCAACTGGTTCAAAATTGAACCAGTTCCTGGTTCAAGCTACTGGAGATAGTTGGGAGGCTGAAATTTTGCATACAAAGGTTATTGGGCATGGCGAATTCAATGGTGGTATTACTGTGGTGATCTGACCCATGGCTGGCCAGATCTGGTTCAACTGGTTCAAAGTTGAACCAGGTCCTGGTTCAAGCAACTGGATATATCTACAAGGCTGAAATTTTGCATACAAAGGTTATTGGGCATGGGGAATTCACTGGTGGTGCTACTTTGGTGATCCGACCCATGCCCGGCCAGATCTGGTTGCAACTGGTTCAAAGTTGAGCCAGGTCCTGGTTCAAGCTACTGGAGATAGTTGGAAGGCTGAAATTTTGCGTACAAAGGTTAGTGGGCATGGGGAATTCATTGGTGGTGTAACTTTGGTGATCCGACCCATGGCTGGCCAAATTTGGTTCAACTGGTTCAATGTTGGACCAGTTCTTGGTTCAAGCTACTGGAGATAGCTGAAAGGCTGAAATCTTTCATACAAAGGTTATTGGGCATGGGGAATTCACTGGTGGTGTTACTTCGCTGATCTAACTCATGGCTGGCCAGATCTGGTTCAACTGGTTCAAAGTTGAACCCAGGTCCTGGTTCAAGCTACTGGAGATAGCTGAAAGGCTGAAATCTTTCATATATACAAAGGTTATTGGGCATGGGGAATTCACTGGTGGTGTTACTTTGCTGATCTAACCCATGGCTGGCCAGATCTTGTTCAACTGGTTCATGGTTCAAGTTACTAGAGATAGCTGAAAGTCTGAAATTTTGCATGCAAAGCTTATTGGGCATGGGGAATTTACTGGTGGAATTTGTGACAGCTGCTGTCACAGTTATGGCAGCGTTCCCAAAAACTAGACGGAGGACAAGTAGGAAAAATGCTCCTTGCAGTCGCATGAAAAAGCTAATATGAGCTACGATGGTCAACATTAAAATGTGTCAAGGACAAGATTTAAAATGTTTAATATGAGCCAACATCTAAATAAGTAGAGGACAAGATGTAAACGGCTAATATGAGCCACTACGTTTCTCTTGGGCTCATATTGACGCGACTAAAATGGCAAACATACATACAGTTTACGGTTGGCATATAAGCATCGGTGTTTATAAACGATTTGATTGGCTTGGGAATATATTGAATTAATGTGATGATTGCGATGATAACTTCAAATGTGATTTCTCAAGATATCACAACATGTGTAAGTTCCACATTTTCGTTTCTTCATTAGATTGGACTTCGGTTTCGTTTTGTTGACTTATATGGTGGCCTTAAATGTGTACTTGGATGTAGCGGTGGAGAAGAAAACATTTACGTACAGCTTTGCAAAATTAATGTTTGTGCGTCGTTATTCATGCAAGCCAAGTCGAGTGTTGGATTAAAAGATAAGCAAAAGCTAAATGAGCGTCAATATGAGCCCAAGAGAAATGTAGCGGCTCATATTAGCCGTTTACATCTTGTCCTCTACTTATTTAGATGTTGGCTCATATTAAACATTTTAAATCTTGTCCTTGACACATTTAAATGTTGACCATCATAGCTCATATTAACTTTTTCATGCGATTGCAAGGAGCATTTTTCCTACTTGTGTATATCAAGAGTGCATAATTGCACTATATATTAGAAGAAGAGTAAGCCACTAGAGGGCTCCTCTTCTTGGCATTGCGTAACGGTGCCCCGGCCACAATACGCGAATGTTCCCCCGTTTGGTGGGGGGTAGCACTCTTCGACAAAACATACCCCCCCCCCCTCCGTTTGGTGGGGGGGGGGGTAGCAGAAAAGAGGTCCCCGTTGGGTGGGGGGGGTAGCCAACAGCCAATCAGATTGCAGAGACCCCCTCCCCGTTTGGTGGGGGGGGGGGTATAGCAGAGGATTATGGTAGTTTTTGTTCTATTTGAAAAAGGGTCCCCGTTTGGTGGGGGGTATGCAAAAGGGGGTCCCCGTTTGGTGGGGGGGTATGCGAAATGGGTCCCCGTTTGGGTGGGGGGTAGGCAAAAGAGGTCCCCGTTTGGGGGGGGGGTCGCCAACAGCCAATCAGATTCAGCCAATTTCAGCCTGACCTGGCGACCCCTCCCCCAAACGGGGACCCCCTTCTGCCCCCCCCCACCAAACGGGGACCCTCTTGCCATACCCCCCCACCAAACGGGGACCCCTTTTGCATACCCCCTACCAAACGGGGACCCCTTTTGCATACCCCCCCACCAAACGGGGAGGGGGTATGCTTGTCGACCCCCCCCCCACCAAACGGGGGAACATTCGTGTATTGTGGTCGGAGCACCGTTACGCAATGCCAAGAAGAGAAGCCCTCTAGTGGCTTACTCTTCTTCTAATATATAGTGCAATTATGCACTATTGTGTATATATTATGTACTCTTGATAGAAGCCATACATTACCATAGGGTCGGGTCCTGGGGGGGCTTGTCCCCAAAAAATTTTGAGGGGGCTTGTACTTGAACAAAAATTTTCAGGGGGGCTTATTACCTCAAGAATAATTTGTAAAATTTTTCAAAAAATTAACGCTAATTTTATTAAAATTTGCAATTTTTTATCAAAATTTGCAAAAAATCTTCAATTCTTGGAAAAAATTCAAAAATTTGCCCGATTTTCCCGAAAAATTAAACATTTTAGCTAAAAAGTTCCGGCGAAGCCGGAAATTTTTTGAAAGTTTACTCTAAAAACTAATTTTTCCGGCAATTTTTGGTTACCCCTTGGCCATTTTTTCGCTACCCGTTGTTCCCAACGGCGATAGGGCTTGTACCTTGTCCGGTTTGGGGGGGGCTTGGACCCCCCACAGATCCCCCGCGTTAACCTATAGAGCAATCATGATTTAAGGTGGTGATTCCTTTTGGGCACATATTGCTATTTGGCGGCGTAAATAAAGATGAAGTTTGATGAAGAAACTTTCCGAAATAAGTTCTTTTAGCGTCATAACACCCTCCGCGCAAAAGTTCGAGATTTCCGGTCACAGTGGTTTTTCCCAATATCCGAAAGTGTGGCAGCTGCTATAGAGTTATGACTATCTATATTCATTCGAAAGATCTCATTGAGCTTCACATTTTTGCTTTTTAAAGCAAGTTTCTAGCTTTTCTCTGCCGTGAGATATAGAAGATTTTCTTGTTTTGGCGTCGAAAACTTGTAAGTTTTGCAGAAATCAAATAATCCAACATTTCTTGAACTACGCAAGTCGCAAAATCAAACTAAGGGCGTCGCGTCGATCTGAAGGTCTCACAAGGACAAATTATTCGAAGCATGATTGTCTTCCAACTGCTATCCTGTAGGCTGCTATCATAAATAATGTAGTTTTTGCAAAAACATGGCCAATTTTTTCCAAAGATTGTGGAGCATTCACCATGCAAGCTGGAGGGCTGCTACTGAACAAATGTGTTCTGCACAAATATACCCAGGGACGATTTTTTAGTTGCCCCGATTGCTGCTTTCTAGCTAAAGTAATCGCTTGACAAATTTGGAAAAAGTAGGCAAAATACAGGTTACGCATACATGTCAGCTTATTTTTCTATAACGAAGAGCGATTTCACAATAAAAAATCGTCCCCAGCTACTTGATGGAGGTATGGAATGGTATAATCGATGTCTGGCGAAAAAATTTACTTGAGTCTGCAAAAAATTCTGGAAAATTATACTTCTTCTAAAATGTGTTAAAAATATTTTAGAAAAGCAACATTAGTTTCTTGGCATGCATTAAAAAGGGAAAATGTCAGGCTACATTTATATAGAAATGGCTTCTTAACTCCAAGTTATGAATGAGTAATAATGGTGCAAACTTTTGTGACCAAAGGGGGAATCACCACCTTAACTGTCAAACAGGCTACGATCAGATTCCACCAATGAGCGTTGGTTAGCTCAGTGTTAAGATAACCGCAAGGTTAACTGGGTGTTAACTTGTTAAATCTCGGAAATGTTATACAATAATTCGTGGCATGAAATCAGGCAAGTAAAGTTAACCGCAAACTTAACTCTAAACTCTATAGTCTACTACCTACAACTGTCGAAACCTTTTATAAATGGATGTGGTGATGGATTTTTCCATATTTACTGATTCCAATTTTCATTGGTGAAGTTTAACCCCTGCACTGAAGCTCAGAGATTGGTAGTCTTGACGTAACCTAGGGGTAGGGCAGGGAAGGGATTGCAACAGACTAACCTTGATCGACACCAAGACCAAGAGTATATGATAGTAAGATTACGACACCGTATCCTTCCTAGTGTTTTCTAGCTTCTAGATGCTCGGCACATTAAGGCCGAAGTCTCGGGGTGGGGTCATGGTTAACGCAGTTAATAACCGTGTTTATATGCGTATGAGCTACATAAAACGCATCTGACTGGCTAATCGCATACCTTATGTCAAAATTACGTGTATAAGGAGACCCCCGAGATCTCGGGGTTCAGCATAGCGTTGTGGGGGGCTCAGCTTAACGTTGTTAAGCGTGTGTTTACATGCGTTTGAACTGAAATGCATTTGATTGGCTAGTGAGCTACCGTAACTAATTCATCAGTGCATTTCAGTAGGAGAGAAGCTCAGTGCCAACCAAATACATTTCAGTTCAAACTCATATAAACACACGTTTAACAACGTTAAGCTGAGCCAACCGAGATCTCGGGGGGTCACCTTACGTAATTACACGTAATTTTGACATTAAGATAGGCGATTAGCCAATCAGATGAGTTTTAGTTCAAACGCATATATACACGTGGTTAATTGTGTTACCGTGACCTCCCCCTGAGATTTCAGCCTTAATGTGCCGAGCATCTGACAGGTCATTTACACTAAGGAAGAGTGCGGTGTCGTACTCTTCCTGCTATTAACTCTAAGCCGAAGCATAGCTAAAGCCCGGTTTATACTTGTCCGTTTGTCCGTTGGGGGCGTTTGGGCGTAAGAAAATGTTCAACACTGCTCAACTTTTCTTACGCCCAAACGGACACCCCCCATACGGACAAACGGACAACTTCATTTTAATTGAGTCTACGCCCAAACGGTCAAACGCCCAAACGGACAAACGGACAAGTATAAACCGGGCTTAAAGAAACTAACTAAGACCCTTAAGGGGGGGCTACTAAAATCGACTTGCCCCGACTTTGTCCGATTGACCTACTGAGATCTCAGCTGCCTTCCAGCCATGTGCAGCCGTCGCGTTTATGTGCCCGACCCCCATTTTTTGCAACTACCAATATAATTAATTAAAAATTTCTACTGACTGCTAAGCCCAAGCTTCAAAGCTGCCATTCGCCAACATGAGTTGGCACATATGTATATCCCTATCTGCCGAAAAAATACTAGATGTCTGTATCTTATCTGCATCTGAGGGAATTACTCTTCAAAGTTGAAGTTTCGGCAAAAATTTGAAAATTTTTGGCTAACGAAAGGAAAATTTTATTTCTGGAGCGAGCTATAAGGCTATAATTTGGCATAAAAGGTGGCCTATAGGAGTCTACTCATATGTGCCAAATGGCAAGAAATTCTGCCGCGTGAAAAACTTATGTCAACTTGAATCTTCAAAAATTGTCGAAATCGCCATTTTCAGTCTGTCGGATCCTGTGTAGAAACTTTCTGCAGCCACAGAAGTCACTAATCGAGCTGAAATCTTTTGTGGGGGTGTTTTCGACCTCGCTGAGTTCAAATATGTCAAAAAATTTGATTTTTTTCAATTTCTGCGGTACCATTCCACAAAAAAGGCGTTTTTGGAAATTTTTGAAGATTAAAATTGACATAAAAATTTTTCACGCGCAAGAATTTTCTTGCCGTTCGGCACAAGTGAATACTCCTATAGGGCCTCATTTTATGCCAAATTATAGCCTTAGCTCGCACCAGTAATAAAATTTTCCCTTCGTTAGCCAAAAATTTTTAAGTTTTTACCGAAACTTTAACTTTGAAGAGTAATTCCCTTAGATGCAGATAAGATACAGACATCTAGTAATTTTCTGCAGGTGGGGACATAGGTGCTAAATCATATTGGCGAATGGCAGTTTGAAGCTTGGGCTCAGCCGTCAATAGAAATTTTTAATTATATTGGTAGTTGCAAAAAATGGGGGTCGGGCACATAAACGCGACGGCTGCACATGGCTGGAAGGCAGCTAAGATCTCAGTACCCGATATTTTTTGACCACACCCATAAGCTCTATATCCTCGCCCAAAAAGTAGGCCAATCGGACAAAGTCGGGACAAACCTTTAGTAGCCCCCTTAAGGCCGAAAACCCCGGGGAGGGGCTTCTCAGCGTGTAACCATACAACGCTGACATTTTTTTAAAAACGGGCGTTTTCAACAAACTAAATACTATAACTTGAGCTGGGGAAATCGTACAACAATAATGTTTATATCATTAAATTGCGTAGAACGAGATCTTTTTAAGGATATAAAAATTATAAAGTTCAGGTTTAGGCAATCCCTCATAAATTCAGCAACAACGTAAAACATTTCTAAAAAAATGATGAAATTCTCAGAATTTTCGTGGCAAGGATGCTTTATTGCCGGTTTTATAAGAGATTACCGTGAAACCGAACTATATAATTTTTTATATAGTGAAAAGATAATTCATTCTACTCAACATGATTTAAAAATTAGTGCTGTACGATTTGCCTAGCTCAAGTTGTAGTATTTAACTAGGCAAAACGCCCGTTTTTTCAAATATTTCAGCGTTGTATGTTTACATGCTGAGCAGCCCCCCCCAAGATTTCGGCCTTAAGGTCTCGAGCATCTCGCAAGCTTACTCCATTAGGAAGAGCTGAGTACTCTTGATATGTTATAAGCTCTTGCTAACACGGAGTTAACTTAGTCCCATTTAGCGTAATCGGGGGATCCTGTCCTGTTTCCAAAATTAGCTTCATGAACGGATGAAACCAGACATTCGTTTGTTCTTCAGGTTGTGATTCAGGGATCACTCACCAAACCCAACACATCAACAGCTCTTCACAGAATTGAGCTTTTATACATGCCTGCTGAATCAAGCTAGCTAAAAGTAAAGTCTCGTGTGTATTTCTCTTAACGGAGCTTTCCAGGACTTTTATATACACACATTTACTTTAGACTGTCAAGAATAGGGGACAATGTATATAGTCGCTTTTCTGTTCATGCATGTGTGCCCATGAAACAGGATTCCCTTTAATTCAAAAGAATTTATATCCCTGCCAAGTTTATATCTTAGCTGTCAGAGCTAACTTTTCAAGCAATCAATTCGAAAACAGGAATTAACAAAGATTTAGTCTGGAAAAAAAGCTGGGCATTTATTAAACCAAACTATAAATTAGACATCGCGAAAGCTGTTCAAAATTGTACAGGAAAAAGGGGAAAGAAACTATTTTCAGGCATGAAAGGGGAGTTTAGATTACGAAAATTTTGCTTGGCCAGTACGTTATCCTGCCTATGATATGATGACAGTGTTCTGCCGTGCGATGGGACTCACTTTACCAGGATTAAACCCAGTTTAAAAAATCTAAAGGCGTAAAAATTCATAGGAAAAAGTTCCATTTTGTTCTTGCTATTTCGCAAAAAATCGCAGTGGGTTTATTCAGGAAGAATAGTGAGCGGCCAGACACAGAAAACTAAGCACTGACACAAGACAAAAAGGACTGCCAGTTAGTGTTTGAGGCCGGCCAGCACAGGCTCGACAACGGCTAGCTTCGCAAGCCGACGACTTTTGCTCGCCGGCCGGTGGATGGCTAACTGTGCTTCGGGCCGACCGGCCGGCCGCCGGCTGGGATACAAATTACCAATCGAGAAATTTATAAAATAGGGCAACTAAGCTTAAAATGGACTCCAAATCTAGTTTTGCTAATTTTTCTGCTATGCTGTGCTATTTTTCTAAGATAATATCCGAAAATAAATTATCTTAGCAGTTATAACAACTGCACTGCAAACTGCTCGGAGCCGGTAGCCGGCCGACCGGCCGGCTGCCGGCCGGCTTTTTCTTGCTTACCGGCCGCCGGCCGGCCGTACTCACCGGCCGGCCGGCTCCGATAGGTTCGGCCGGGCCGGCCGGCGATCCCTCCGGCCGGCGGCCGGCAATTAGCCCGGCCGGCCTCGGCCTACTGCCAGTTCATTTCGTATCATTTTTGTGTACCTAAGCTTGAAAATAATACTGCACTTTCGAGGAAAATTGCTTTTTAACAGTTGATCAAAACAATTTACTGCGCCCTTAGCTAGGTAAATCTTTCTTAAGAAAATACTCACCATTTATACCGCTAATTACTTTTAATCTCAATTAAAAAGTGTGTTATGTATCCATGTCATTTACTTATAATATGTATAGTTTTATTCTCCAGTACGGTCCTTTACGCTTAGTCTTTATCTGCTTCAACTAAACGAATGCTCTCTGTGAGTGAACTAGATATAAAATTCTCCTATTCCCAAGAACTACAGAGACTCCACCAACAGTAGCAGTACGTAGTTCTCTTCTGTGCATAATTGTAGTCCTCAAACCAGTAGACACAGCAGTACAGATATGTGCCCTTGACATTTGAGTTTTAACACGCCCATTAAACTAACAATGGTTTGGCCACGAATCGAAATAGAAACATTTTTTATGCTCTCAATTACGCTTTAGAGGCAGAATTTAGCGGCCACTTGATTTTTTGACCTCTTGTCTAAATGATGCATTGTGAAATTGGCCTCTAGAAATATGATGGACATATTCAATAGAAGTTAAATTTTTGTCCACGTAATTGAGTTAATGTTCTGCGTGGTCAGCCGCAGGTTTACAAGCAGTTGCGTGACGGATATTGCCTCACGGCAGTGAATAATCTTATATATAGTTAAGTTTGGTTAATATTTGCCAACAAAAAGTAACAATGCTAAACGTTCAAACCAGAGCTGGG
>JASAND010001479.1:0-15718 GCA_030248195.1 Trissonchulus latispiculum
TAATTTCATTACACATAGTTTATTCTGCCTGAGAATCAACTCTTGCTCCTAGAAATCAATTACTTAATTTTCTGCAATGGAACTTTATCAAAAATTCGCACTTTTGCCGACTTTGACGGCTTCTAACTTTTTCTGGGTGCATCGGGGACCCTTCAATGCTTACATACGAAATGTAGAGCAATCAATTCTCTGTCGACTGGTGGCAGTCCCATCTCTCTACGTGCTCCCAGTAAAAAATGGCAGCCAAAAGTGTGAAATCGGTCATTTTCAGCCGTTAGTCCGGAGGAAATTCAGGCATCAAAGGGTTATACAACAGTGTTGGAAATTCAAATTTTCGACTTACAACATCCTTCTGCTGCATTTTCATTGCGTTTTTGGCCTAAATTCACGATTTCTAACCGGTTTTGACCATATTTTAAAAAAGTCGCCAAACTCAATAACCCTTTCATGCCGGGAAGGGCCATATGGCCCAAGTGGTGATTTTCGTGATTTTATTTTTGGGACAGGGTCCAGTTGCCGGTTGGCAGTCTGGAAACTTGCTCCTTTTTTCTTCAACGTGTCCACCCTATTTTCTGAAAATATTTCCACACCTGCTTGAAAAATAGAGTTTCTATAGCATTCCGCCGGCAATGAAAATTTTGATGATTTCAAGCCATGTTCGAGCACTGCGTTCAAACGAATCCAAAGCCGGCGGTAGTTCGTCAGCGGAAAAGCCGTTTCATCAGGTGATAGGGGAGATTCTGCGCATTAAAATAGCGCATAGTTTATTCTGCCTGAGAATCAACTCTTGCTCCTAGAAATCAATTACTTAATTTTCTGCAATGGAACTTTATCAAAAATTCGCACTTTTGCCGACTTTGACGGCTTCTAACTTTTTCTGGGTGCATCGGGGACCCTTCAATGCTTACATACGAAATGTAGAGCAATCAATTCTCTGTCGACTGGTGGCAGTCCCATCTCTCTACGTGCTCCCAGTAAAAAATGGCAGCCAAAAGTGTGAAATCGGTCATTTTCAGCCGTTAGTCCGGAGGAAATTCAGGCATCAAAGGGTTAACTATTATCACACACAATATAAGTCCATATGTTCTCGAAAACAACAAAATATGGGAGCTCGAAATTAAGCAGAGCTGCAGAAATTCAGGTTCAAACTCACAAAACTTGAAAATTTTAGTGATAATCCCCTCCAAGTCAGGTGGAGACCAAAGGAGAGCGAAATTAGGGTTAACGGATACACGAAATCAAAACATCTAAAAGGTTAATACTTCACTGTTAAAGTGGCTCGAGGTAAATCAGCCAATCGTTTACAATGCATACTTTACTTATGAACAGACCACCGTTTGGCGCACTGTGCAGTAAAGCTTTAACTTGCACAAAAGCACAAAGCACATTTTTGAAGCATGAATAGAAAAGCACAAAGCACAAAGCACACGAAGTGTTAACCAGGCTTAAGGTGGTGAATTTCCTTTTGGGCACAAGACTAGCCCTCTTTGATTGTGCAACCTCACCATCACCCATATTACTTTTTCATGCTCCATAGGAGCATTTTTATTTCTTGTTTTGTTGTGTAAATTTTTTCACTGTGTTTCACTAGGTGTTTCGCGTAACGATGCAGAACAGTTTTCAAAAAATTGTGTCTTAATGGTACAATTTCCATTTATGCTGCTTTCTGCAGAATCGCCAAAGATGGCATAAAAACTAATTGGGTTTTACTACGACAAGCCTTTTCACGCCGTAATGGCGGCGATGTATGTCTGGTTTGGATATTTCTTTGGCGGGTCTGTGCTATGCGCAGTTCGGAATGCGATCAATTTTTATTTACAACCACCGGATATGTTGGATACTTTTCCAAATGATTCCAAACAGGGTTTCGAGTGGCTATTTGCCAACTTGCTTCCAGACCCAAATAGTCAGCTCACCTTCAGTGATATCTACGATCGTTATGCTTTGGGAAATTCCAATGCTATTTCCAGAGAAACATTGCGGAAGATCCTATTTTTAGTCTTAGGACCAACTACGTGGCCGGAATAACAATTACTACAAATGTCGCTTTGCTACAAACTGTAAGCGTTACTGGTTTTTATAATATAGGAGAGCGCCTATAATATGGGTGTAAAAGCATCTGTGATTTTTGCTCGCGGCTCGGCTCGGCTCGCCGAACCGAGCCGAGCCGGCAGCAATTTCTCCCGAGCCGAGCCGGAGAATTGAAACTCCGAGCCGAGCCGAGCCGACCCTACCGAAAAATGTTAGTTCGCTGTAATTACTTTGCAAATGTGTTCAAACTAAATAGCCAAGAAATTCAATGAATTCTGTTTTCTGTTTTCACCTTTGTCGTCTAATCTTCGTTTTTCCTTGGCTTTATTCATACCTTCCTTCCACACCAATTTAGTTTAAACGTTAAGCTGTACTTGAAGTCAACTCTTGTATGGTGTAGTTAGAAAGAAACATTTTGACTTAATTATTTCAACGTGTTATATTTGGTGTTATCGAATCAAAGAATCCATGCTATATATTATAAGTTATCAGTCTAGGAAACCATACCTCTGCGCATACTGTCATCTGGTAGGAGAGAACAACTGCAACCGCGATGCAGTCCGAATCTTATTCAAAATGCGTTCCTAAAGCAACAAGGTACATCCTAATCTTAACACAGAAAGCAAACTATCTCCAATTTACTATGCTTGACGTATCAACTAGTTTTTGACATGTTGTATCTGCATTTGGAAGAAAAGGTGTAAAAAATCTGAAAACGTTGTTTAAACAGTGGTAAAAATGTAAAACAGTACGTGCAAATAACCTGTTGCAAGTCCTGAATTCTGCAACTGTTAATTATTGTAAAAATGTTTTTATTAGCATTTTAAATTTTTTTACAACAATAGTCGTCCTTATTGCCAAGAATTATTGTTATAAATGAAGATAAATAAAATAAATCTAGCAAAAAATACAAAAAGGTAAAATAAATTGGCAGTCACAGGTGAACAAGGGGGGGGGAAATTCCCCCCCCGGGGCGAAGTCGCCCACAAGGGGTAGCAAAATTGCTCCCGCAAGGGGTAAGAAAATTGGCCACAGGGGGTCAGAAAATTGCCCAAAAATTAGGTTTTACGACTAAAATTTCCAAAAATTTTCCGGCTTCGCCGGAATTTTTCACTTAAAATAACTATTTTTAGCTAAAAACGTCCAAAAAATGCGTTTTGGCTAAAAAATCGCTGTTTTTTGTTAAAAAATGGCAAAAATCGCTTACAAATCGCTTTAAAAAGTACCCCTAAGAAAAATCGCTCTCACAAGGGGTACCCAAATTTGCTTCCACAAGGGTCAGTGAAATTTGACCTCCCGTTCAGGTATGTTGGCAGTGTGCAGTACACTTTACAAGACATTGGTACTGAAAAAAACTTTTTATGAAAAAATCACATTTCTTGAAGCATTGGTGAAATTCTTCCTCCTGGAAAAATATCCCCAGTGATATTTTTCCGGGAGAAAGTTTCAAGGTGGAAGAAATTCTCCGTGACAGCGAGAGGATCATCTACTTTCTTTCGTTTGCACATTTGTTCGTTCATTCATTCGTAGATTAGTTAATGACAACTTAACGATTTATGGATCCTTTATCTGGTATGCGGATAAAATGATGGAGCCTTGCTTTTGGAGGGCAAAACCGCATTTTGTCAACCTGTTTTTATGGTGAAGTACTAGTCAAGTTGGACATTAGAGGTTACGGGCCTCAAATGAATGTACAAGTTTACTGACAAATTTCAGTAATGTAGTACATCACTGAGTTCTTGTCAGGGATGTAGTAAAGCACTAACACTTATTCAGTAAATCAGTACATTTCTGTTGGTTTATTATTTCTTGTCAATACAGGGAGAAAATATAGAGAATTAAGAACTAAATGTATTACTATTCATAAAATTAGAAATTAAAATAATTGAAGGAACGGATTATTGTATAAAATGCTAACTTTAAAACTAAGTTTAGCTTATTACATCTAATTGTAAGAACGACAAAACAAAATAAAAAGCGGGGGCGATTCGTTCGACGACTGAATAGATAGCCCAGATAGTATTTGCTGGTTAGACGGATTACTTGGTATGGTCAGATGTGCAAGTTTTACTAAAAAAGAACGCGCGTTGCATTTGTACGTTAAGACTGTCGTTTGCTGCGCTTGCTAAGAACATTATTACATTTATTATACTAATATTTAAGTAATGCTGTAAAATTTTAAGATTTTAAACTTATGCTAAACTCTTAACGACTTTGACAACGTATTTCTGCGGCAGTTTCATTCAGCAAAATTTTGAAACCAAAATGGTAACGGTTATTTAAATATTAAATTTATTATTTTGCCAATCCTGAAAAACAGACAACTTATGGCATAGAAAAATTTTGACATTGCTTAAGTCAAACTTACTGTTCAAAACTATTGTAATCTGTTCCTTCTATTGTTTAAGTGTACTGATTGCGTATGTACTGACAGAAATATGCTGATTTACTGAAAACGTTTTAGTGACGTTCTATATACTGACACCGTTCACTGACAACAAGAGTACATAATGCACAAAAGTATGACAAGTGTCATACGCTATGTATTATGCGCTCGCAACATCCTCTGCACGCTATCGGCCGACCCCCCCCCCTCCCATAATCAGACTCCCTATACATACACGGCGTCCACACGGAAGATCGGAGTCTATGTTAGTATATTTACATGTTAAGCCTGACAATTGCTCGATTTGTGTAGCGGGTCTAAGCTTGTATGATTTATACATCTGTGTAGAAAATATACAAGCACGGAAACGATCCCCCGTTTGGACCCTGTACATGTAAAGGGGCAGGTGAGGGGTTTTGATTTATGGGAGGAGGGTCAGCCGATAGAGCGCATTCGGATGTAGCGAGCTCATAATACATAAGAAAAAGTATTTGGACATACCCGTCTGTCTTATACCTTTTTCCGGAGCGAGAGATTATGTAGTAGGGCATATTGTAATACAGCATTGAAACTCATAAAAATATAAATACATGACTGTTGCCAATAATACAATTATTAGGCAATACATAAATATCGTAACATAGACTATATGAGTAGTGCATGCGATCTCTACCAGACTCAATTATCACACCCGCGGCTCATCAGTGGAGGAGTGTGGAATTCAGTTCTTTCAAGAGTACATAATTATAAGAGTATGCCACTAGGCACACTCTATGTTATCAGAGCAAAAACTGCTCTGCACGCTAACGGCCCACCCCCCCCCGCAAATCAGACCCTAGTGACCCCCCCGCAAATCAGTACCTAGTCGAAACGGGGGTACGCTCACTCACTCTATGTTTACGTGCTTAAGCTCGAAAACACAAGCAGTGCGTGCACGAATTTTGTGCCTGCTTCGAGCTTTAGAACATAAACATAGCGCTCAAAATTCTTTGAAGTGATGGGTCTGATTTGCGGGGGGGGTGGGCCGTTAGCGTGCAGAGCATAGTTTTTGCTCTGATAACATAAAGTGGCACACTCTTATATTATGTACTCTTGGTTCTTTAAACTATTTTTAGAACGTATGACGCTTGTCATACTCTTATATTATCTACTCTTGCGGACAAGCACTCAGTGATGTACTACATTACTGAAATTTATCAGTCAAGTTGTACATTAAATGCCTTTGACCTTTAATGTACAACCTGACGTAATTTGACCGCTAATGTAGTACACCAATTAAATTTTCTAGGGATGTAGTACTTCACTAAATATACTACTTTACTGCGACATGTTACGTGTTTACCAAAGTCAATATGTCGTCTGTTCTTGCGCAAAAGCGTAGATGTCTTCATTAAACCATACAGCTATGTAGGATAAAGTTTTAGGCATTTATGTTGGGTACCGCCAAAATCGGGGGTAGGGGCACGTTGTGCACTAAAAGAAACCAGTTAAGACACAGAAACTATGCACTAGTTTCGGCCACGCTCGTGATTTATATGCCTGCGAAAAATCAGAATTCAGCAAACTGGCCAATTCCATTTTAGTCGTATCCCCTTAAGGGGGGGAAAGCATTTTGCTAAAAAGTTGCATATATATATTAGAACACAAATCTGAAGTCAGTTTTTCAATTCAGCTTTTCGTTAGCTCGTTCCTATTCTGATGAGGTTGGTGAAGTAGGGCGTTGAATACGCTTTGGCCTTCCGCGCCAAGACAGCTTAACAGTACTGCAATCTTCCGTTGATCACTGAAATTAGCAGACACTGCATTCTGCAACCGGATAGTTTTCAAAAATCTGACGCCAAACTTTCCACGGGATAGGTGGTTTGCCGGGAGTTTCCCAAAAACCTGGCCATGGCAGTGATCGCATCACGGCGCAACCTCGTCGCCACAACCTCGTCGCCACAAATACATAAGAAAAGAATGAATCCCACCGCTTTTCTTATTTATATAATTAAGATTTTTAAACTGATTTCACAGTAAGATTCCTCCAAATCAGTGTCTTCTTCATACACTGAAATTTTGGGTTTTCGAAAATAACTTGAAACAGGTTGCAAATACGCAATTGTGCCAAGAAGAAAAGTTGATCAGAAGCATGAAAGCTATTTATTGATGTAAATTTTGCGGAGATCTTCTTGTGTGGATAATCTTGTGAATAATCTTCAGATATCTACTTTTTAACGAGTTTTGCCACTTTCCGTGTTTAGAGTGACGTAAACTTATTTTCGTATTTGGCATAATTTTTGAGACCTGTGGGTTTTGTGTTCACACCAAATTTACGTTTTTATTCACACCATTTTTATGTTCAGCTTACAGGGTCCCACTAGAATTAAATTATTCAATTCGGCGGACAAAATTTTCCAAGTTTAGGACGGTTCGTTAAGTTCAGGTATCATTGCTCTTTATCTGTAAAGTATACGCTAAAGTTCATAGCGTATACGCTAAGTTACGTATACGCTATGTAATATGTTGTCCAATATGTCTTTTCTTGCTGTGCCAAGGCGTACTTTTTTCGTTAGCTGTAAGACGTTTTGCGTATGTTGGGTGTCGCCAAAATCGGGCGGGCATATGTCGGTCAGGTTCTGCGGAACAGCAGGTCGCAGAAAGGCGGCAAGAACGAACGGTAGGAACACTTTTGCCCATGCACATGCTATATATTTGTGCCAAAAGTAAATAAAATCGAAAGATGTTTGGGCAAAAGTTGAGTCGCAACCAGCTTTAAATTAGTTTTGTTTCAAGAGTGCTGATAGTGCCTTTAAAACTCCAAGAAACTTTACTTTTCTGATTTTACTAATTTTAGATTTCTTGAACAAGTCCCAAGGGTTTGACGCTACTCAATAATCGGAAATCACACCAGACATCGAAATTTGTACATCAATTCAGACCGCAGCAACCCCGCTGAACGGTCAGATGACTCAACTGATAATGTTAGAGTCTAGATACGCTAGAACAAGTACAAATAGTTCCGGTGTCGACATCCTGGGAGCCTTCTACCAAGAGTGCATAATTGCACTATTATTAAGAAGAAGAGTAAGCCACTAGAGGGCTTCTCTTCTTGGCATTGCGTAACGGTGCTCCGACCACAATACGCGAATGTTCTCCCGTTTGGGGGGGGGGTCGACCAAATCGACATAGCATACCCCCTCCGTTTGGTGGGGGGGTATCCAAAAAGAGGTCCCCGTTTGGTGGGGGGTAGCCAACAGCCAATCAGATTGCAGAAACCCCCCTCCGTTTGGTGGCGGGTAGGGCAGTGGATTACGGTAGTTTTTGTTCTATTCGAAAATGGGCCCCCGTTTGGGGGGGGGGGTCGCTCAAGCAGGGTAAGTTTTGCTCATTCTGATTGGCTGTTGGCGACCCCCCAAACGGGGACCACTTTTGTGACCCCCCCCCAAACGGAGACCCCTTTGCATACCCCCCACCAAACGGGGACCTCTTGTGTCGACCCCCCCAAACGGGGACCCCTTTTCAAAAGCCAGAATCAGCCAGCCTACCCCCCACCAAACGGGGAGGGGTTTCTGCAATCTGATTGGCTGTTGCCTACCCCCCACCAAACGGGGAGGGGTATGATTTGGCGACCCCCCCAAACGGGGGAACATTTGCGTATTGGGGTCGGAGCACCGTTACGCAATGCCAAGAAGAGGAGCCCTCTAGTGGCTTACTCTTCTTCTAATATATAGAAGAAAATCATGGACTCTTGCTTCTACCTTTCAGCCACCGACATTCCCTCTGACCTGTGTTGGGAATGGCTTTGTCGGTCTCCCAACGTGTTGAACAGAGGATAAGAGACTGTTCTAATTCATCCATTTGTGTCGGGAATTGAATAAAAAGTTGATATGGATTCCAAGCAGAAGAATCCTCCTGATAAAGTGTTTGTATCGACAGCATGAAGATTCAGGGCTGTTGGAGGTGGACTTAATATGCGTTTGCTCATGCGGACGCAGCCAACTATCACAAAAAATTTTAAAATGCAAACAGGTAAGATGGAGTGAAATTAAAATTAAAACAAGTTAATTTGTATGAATAGGCTGCCGCTGTCGTTTTTCCTCTTATGGGACGTCAAAGCTCAATTTTTTACATTTGACGGCTTGGTCCTATTACAACTAACAATTGCAACTTCAAAATTGTTAATGACTCACAAACAAACATATTAGAAATAGCTAATTTAATGAAAAATTCTCCGCCCTGACAGACTTAAGATCTTTTGTATCATTTTGGTCACGTCAAAAAACTCGTAAACGCACTGTTGGAACGCTATGGCAATATTGCCAACGCCCTAGAAGTGACGTCTAGACTTTCCACCATATCAAACACTAGAACATTGCAGTCAGAATTGAAAACTGCTGCATTTAGAATTTAGTTTACCTTTTCTAAAACCATTTATGCTACCAGTAAACAACAAAACTAACAATTTGGAGACTATTTCATTTGATAGACTCGCGACCAGAAGTATTCACAGAGGGCGCCGGGTCCAAACATATAGTGGTTGTGCATAATTTGCACCACTTTTTTGCAAAACTGAGTAACCTTAACTTGGTGGTGTGAGATGGTTGCTCGGAAAAGTTAACGTTTAAGCAAAGCAAAGTTAAAGAGAACTTGAAAACGGGTAATGTGTTCGTGGCTGACTTAGCTTGGCTTGGTTTAAGAAGTACTAGGTTTATTTTTGTTTTCAAAAATATAAAGATTTAAGTTCTGTAATTAGATAGCCAAGAGAAAACTAGCGTTAGCCTAGATGTAACAAAGAAAGCCAAGCGAAAAGTAGTATAAGCCAAGAGAAAACTAGCGTTAGCCTAGATGTAGAAAAGAAAGCCAAGCGAAAAGTAGTATAAGCCAATATCAGAGGATGAAAGCAATTGTGCAAATTTAAGTTCGGCAATTGTAAAGCCAATCTAGCCAACCAATAGTTGTTGGCTAATTTCTAAATTTAAATTGTAAAGTGGATATGTAGACGTGTAACAAGTCTGGTGTTGGCCTAGCCAACCAATAACGCTTGGCTTGGCTTAACAAGAAGTGACTTGGTCAAAATATTAATTTCAGCAAAACAATAGGTATATATCATGGACAGAAGCTGTAGATGCCTTTAATCTAGCCAACCAATAGTTGTTGGCTAATCTGTCAATTTAGATTTTAAAGCGGATATGTAGACGTGTGACAAGTCTGGTGTTGGCCTAGCCAACCAATAACGCTTGGCTTGGCTTAACAAGAAGTGACTTGGTCAAAAATATTAATTTCAGCAAAACAATAGGCATATACCATGGACAGAACCTGTAGATGCCTTTAATCTAGCCAACCAATAGTTGTTGGCTAATCTGTCAATTTAGAGTTTAAAGCGGATATGTAGAAGTCTAACAAGTCCGGTATTGGCCTAGCCAACCAATAACGCTTGGCTTGGCTTAAAAGGAAGTGACTTGGTCAAAAATATTAATGTCAGCAAAACAATAGGTATATACCATGGACAGAACCTGTAGGTGCGTTTAATCTAGCCAACCAATAGTTGTTGGCTAATTTGTGAATTTAAATTGTAAAGTGGATATGTAGACGTGTAACAAGTCTGGTGTTGGCCTAGCCAACCAATAACGCTTGGCTTGGCTTAACAAGAAGTGACTTGGTCAAAAATATTAATTTCAGCAAAACAATAGGTATATACCATGGACAGAACGTGTAGATGCCTTTAATCTAGCCAACCAATAGTTGTTGGCTAATCTGTCAATTTAGATTTTAAAGCGGATATGTAGGCGTGTAACAAGTCCGCTATTGGCCTAGCCAACCAATAACGCTTGGCTTGGCTTAACAGGAAGTGACTTGGTCAAAAATAAGCCAAGTGAAGGAATGAAAAATAGGTAAATACCATGGAAATGTAGACGTGTAACAAGTCCGATGTAGGCCTAGCCAACCAATGACGCTTGGCTTGGCTTAACAGGAAGTGACTTCGTCAAAGATATAAATTTCAGCAAAACAATAGATATATACCATGGAGAGGCGTGTAACAAGTCCGGTGTTGGCCTAGCCAACCAATAACGCTTGGCTTGGCTTAACAGGAAGTGGCTTGGTCAAAAATAATCCAAGTGATGGAATGAAAAATAGATAAATAGCATGGAATTATGGATGCATTTAATTAAACCAACCAATAGTTGTTGGCTAATTTGACGTTTTAAATTTAAAGCACAATAGATATATAGCATGGACTTATAGATGCATTTAATCTAGCCAACCAATAGTTGTTGGCTAATTTGACATTTTAAATTTAAAGCGGAGGTGTAACAAGTCCGGTGTTAGCCAAGCCAACCAATGACGCTTGGCTTGGCTTAACAGGAAGAGACTTGGTTAAAAATAAGCCAAGTGAAGGAATGGGTGATAAAGTTCCTGTGGAAACTAAGGTGCGTTTGTTGGGCATAGGTGTGGGGTTGGGCAGAAAATGTGGAGTGGGGGGGGGGGAGGCGGGGGGTTCCGACGGAGGGTGGGGGACCCCCCTAAGTTTTCGAATTTATGCCATTTTTGGCCAGTTATTGGCGAAAAATGGGGGGGGGGAGGTTGCAAAAATCTGAAAATCCTGGGGGGGGGTCGCCAAAATTTGTCATTTTGGAGGGGTTCACCCCCCCCCTATGACACATATTTTTGGGGGAATTGGTGTAGCTGCCGAATAAGGGTGGTTCATAAAAAATGTAGGGAGGGGCATTAGGTGTGGCTGGGCAAAAAATCGGGGGGGGGGGTTTCCGACGGAGGGTGGGGGACCCCCCTAAGTTATCGAATTTATGCCATTTTTGGCCAGTTATTGGCGAAAAATGGGGGGGGAGGTTGCAAAAATCTGAAAACCTTGGGGGGGGGGTCGCCAAAATTTGGCATTTTGGAGGGGGGGGTGGGGGGGTCCCTCCCCTCCCCGCTTCCCCTCCCCCGTTCCCCCCCCCCCCTAAGACACTTATTATTGGGGCCATAGGTGTAGCTGGCGAAAAAGGGTGGTTCAGAAAAAAGTAGGGAGGGGCATTAGGTGTGACTGGGCAAAAAATCGGGGGGGGGGGGGTTTCCGACGGAGGGTGGGGGGGGGGGGGTTCGCCTATTTTCCCAAAAAAGCCCTATATTTTCGATTTTTTTGCCATTTTTGGCCACTTTTTGGCCAAAAATCGGGGGGCTAGCTAAAGTCTGAAAAATCCGGGGGGGGGGGTCGCGAAATTTTGTCAATTTGGTGGGGGGGTCCCCCTTCACCACACCTATGGGGAGGGGGGTTTGGCGAAAGAAGGGGCTGGGGGTTGGCAAAAACTCGATTTGGGGGGAGGGGTAAGAAAACTTTTTTGGGGGAGAGGGGTTGGCGAATAATTGGTTTTTCGTTAAATAATAAAAAAAATTTGTCAATTTAAAGCTATTTTTAACGGTTTCTAGGTTAAGTAAGGGAATTATAGCAATTTTTCGCTAGTTTTCGGATTTTTTTGGAAAAATTTTGAATTTTTAGTTAAACGTTTTCAGAGATTTAGGTAGTAGTTACAAAATTTTTTTCTGGGGAGGGGTCTGAAAAAATCAATTTTGGGTGAGGGGTAGGAACATGTTTAGGGGGGGGGCGGGCGGCGACCCCTCCATTTGGGGAAGGGGTGACCCCTCAACCCCCCCCCCTATCACATCTATTTTGCCCGAATTGTAGAGAAATGTTTTAATTTTTATGAAATGATCATATTTGGACCAAATTTGTGTGAAGTTTTGAGTCCAAAAATTTTTGGGGGTGTTGGGGGAGGGTGATAGGAAAAAGTTGGCGAAGCATTACTCAAAAAATGTTGGCTAGGGGTTCAGGTAAACTTCGGACGAAATTGTGCGGGCACGAATAGCCTAATTTCGAAATTTTATTTAAAAATTTTCAAAAATTTAGGTATGAGTAAGAAAATTGGTGGGGGGCACAGGAAAACTTTTTCCGGAAAAAGTCTGGGAAGACTTTTTCCAGATTTTTTCTGTTGTTTGGAAAAAGTCTGGAAAATACCTGGAAAAATTTTTCCAGACATTTTCCAGATACTTTCAAGGTATTTTCTAGATTTGGAAAATGTCTGGAAAAAGTCTGGAAAATCTCTGAAAAAATTCTGGAAAACGTTTTTCCAGGCATTTTCCAGATTTTTTCCAGACTTTTTCTAGTCTTTCCAGGTTTTTTCCAGGCATTTTCCAGACTTTTTCCAGCCATTTTCCAGACTTTTTCTAGACATTTTCCAGACTTTCCAGATATATTGCAAATCTAGTAAATTTTGAAAACATCTGAAAAACATGTTTTTAGAAGATATTTACGGTTAATCTAAGCATATTAGCCATGGGGAGGAGGGAAACCGCATTTTGTGAAACTGGGCTGGAACTTCATATTAAGGCAGCAGGGTTTTCTCAAAATCGGCCCGTGCTCATAGTTTCAGCGATTATATGTTTTGGCTGGGGGGGGGACACTCTTAATGTAAGGCCGGACAAGTTCGGAGATTCCAAAAATTCCAAAAATGGCTTAAAACGCAAAAGTGCCTTTCTTCAAAAACAAAGCTTGTATTTGTCGTTGTGAGTTGTGACTTCTTGACTTGCAGGCATACGTGTATACCTCGAGAAAAAGTTAGTTGGGGTCGGTGTAGCCGAAATTAGGGTAGGTGGGGTCAGCCAGCCGGTATAGGTATGTATGTATGGGGTCCGGAAAAATCGAATTTGGGGTCGGGGGTAAAAAGTTTTTCTTAGAAATGTTAAGAAAAAATTTGTATATTTGCTAAAAAGCGCTAAATATTTACAACCCAAAATTAGCAATTTTAAAACCGATTTGATCATTTTTTGAATTTTTTCAATCATTTTGAATCATTTGGAATTTGTTTAATAGTTAGAATTTTTTCTGACTGACCTAATATTTCGAAAATTTTGAGGGTGAGGTCTGTCAAATTTGGGTGGGTGGGGTCTGGGATTTGCCCATTTGGGGGTGGGGTCTCCCTCCCAAGTTTCGAGGGCGGGTCGGGACTTCTCCATTTGGAGGGAGGGCCTCCCCAACCCCAGGTATACCTATGCTTGCAGGGCTGCCGCGGTTTCTTTTTCCCTTTTTTCAAGGTCGTCCTTTTTTCTGCAAAACTTGAGAAAACGACAAAAATATTCTTATATGGTGGTGGTAGTGTTTACTTAGTTTTTCAATTATATATATTATAGAATAGCAAAACTACATACATTTTTACTTTATGTATATATACATACATATATATATACAGTACAGCGCAGCAGAACCGTTCCACATCGTGAATTCGCGAAAATTCGCTAATTGAACGCGATTATCGCAAACTTAGGTGAAAGTCGTGATCAAGACGGCGAAATCGACAGTTATATATCGCAAAAAACGGACGATTTTCACCACGTTTCGCGAAAATAGTAATCATCAATCGCGAGGTCAGCATGGAGATTCGCGATCAATGATCACGACTTTCCTGAAACTTGGCCGAAATAATAGTAAGAGGGGGGAAAACATGACGGAAAAGAAGGGGAAAAACATGGTCGCCTGCCTACTCCCCAACCATAGCAGTCGCAGCTGCCTAGTATAGCCCATTAGAAAGAGTATGTCTAGAAGTATACCCTACGGTACCAGACTGGTTTCTAAGTTTGATTCTGTAAGTACAGTAATTGACCAAAGTTGACCTCCCAAAATTGGCCAAAATGCTAAGGATTTTCGAAAGTTTGCAAGTCTATATCTAACCAACTATCAAACTTTAGCTACTGTAAATTGGCATGCGGGCATAATTTGACTCGCTCTATCACATGACAATAGTGGTTTTCCCCTGCGTACACCCAGTAAAAAATTTGACCATGTTTTTCCCCCACATTGGGTCCACTAGAGCGGGGAAAACATGGTGACCAAATTTTTAAATTTTTGCGTATGCTTCAGGATGGCGTAACTAATGCTTCTATAGGAAAGAGAATGCTTTAAAACCACTAAAAACCTCAAAATATGCCAACTTAGCATTTTTGAAGCTTCTAGCTCGAAAATTTGATTTGCAGCATCGACATGCCAGGTTTCATAAGTTTCTATGGTAAAAATAAAAATTTTGAAAAAGCTTAAAACATGATGGAATATTGCAATTTTTAACACAACTAACTTGTTTCTAGCGATATTCTGCATATTATAGCCACTTCCCAGCAGGTTGCATGCCCAAACAGGTTAGGTATATACGGCGGATTTAGCATTTTGAACAAAAAATCGGGATTTAGGCTTGCTGTGAGGTTAGAAGGGTGCCTAGGTAGTTTTGCACGCTAAAAACAGCTGAAACAATGCTTTTAAACCACTCTAAATGGTTGGTTGGTAAAAATCCGTGCCATGTTTTTCCCCGCACCATGTTTTTCCCCGGTTTGCGGTTAAAAAAACATGGACAAATCCTGTTACTGCCAAAGCTGAGTAAGGTATAAGAGAAGTTTGAATATATATACGATTGGATAGGTATTTTCCCACGGTACATAACGGTATACGTACTCAAACCGATGCAAATCCAAGCAAAGAAAAAGTTGAAGGCTTGCTTCCCTATTCATGTTTTTCTTCCCCCCTCCCCCCCCCCTGACTGCTGGGCTTATTCTAGGATTTTTCTTGGGGGGGCTCTTTGGCGGAGGGGGCCCTCGGGGGCGAGTCATTCTTGGGAAGGGGGCGAAATTTTTTCTAAAAACATGCGAAAAATTGCGCTATTTTTATAGTAATCGCCAAAAAAGTTCGTTTTAGTGCAAAAATGGTGCTTAAATAGGCAAAAAAAAAATTTTTGAAAATTTGGCCTTCTCAGCGATTTTTTCAGGGTACCAAAAAGGTAGGCACCCACTTTTTGGGTGGGGAAAGTGATTTTCGGGGGGGGGACGATTTTTGGGGCGAAGGGTGTTTATGGGGGGGCCCACCCCACCCCCCCCCACTAGAATAAACCCCAGGGCTATAGTCCTTGTTTTTCGCGATAACTGTCGATTTAGCCGTCTTGATCAGCGACTTCCACATAATCACTTTCAGTTAGCGAATTTTTGGGAACTTGGCGAATTCACGATGTCGAACGATTTTTCCTACCTTCGAATCGCGACGGGGGCGTAATCCGTTTTGGGCTAGGGTCTTTCCAGTAGTTCAGGTGACCCCCCAAAGTTGATCCTGTCGGACCCCATGCAGTGGAGCTGAGATGGGGGGATGCTCCCCCAATTTTTCTGTGGGGGCCTCTCTGGAGACCCCCCAACCCCTCCCCCCGAAAATAGTTTTCTATTTTTATGCCAAAAATCGCATCAAAAATCATCATTCAAATCGATGAAGCAATTTTATCATTAGACAGTATATAT
>JASAND010001480.1:0-33887 GCA_030248195.1 Trissonchulus latispiculum
CAGTTCATTACACATTTTCAGATGATGTGTCATCTGAAATTATTATCAGCTCGAACATATGTACTTGAAACATTGCAAGCAATATGCTGTTGTACTGTGTGTATCACAAAATGAATTTCTTCTTTTTAGTAGATTTACACAGGTATATTAATCTGTAAGCTGAATTCCGTTTGGAACTTACTCTTCTTACCGTTTTCAGATTGTTAATTTGCTGAACTCCTAGTATATATTAAGGATGTAAAATTTATGGGGAGAGAAATGCAAATGTCTTTAAGAAGTGACCTCTCTCCTTTTCGTTCTGCAGTCAGTGTTCAACCTGCCGAGTTGGGTGCCACTTAAAGAGTAATCAAGCGTAAGAAGAGTCATTAAGTAAGTTCCTCCCCACAAATTTTACAGAAGCCGCTTATTCTTTGTACATTCACATGAGTTTACGAAACTGGCAAAAGTGGCAAAAAATAGCAGAATATTTTTGACATACTGACATCTAACATGAAAAATGGATCAAGTAAACAATCTCCCCCCCAGCCTCAATTGGGGGGGAGATAGTTTACTTGATGTTAACTTGATAAAAACTTAACCAATTTAGCTCAAATTTTGTGTGGATGCATTCCAACACATGTCTGATTGATTGGTAATAAAATTTTAAAATTTTAAAAAAATTTAAATTTTTAAGTTTTTTAAGGGGGGACCAAGGGGAATCAAAAAATTTTTTGTCGTCAATTTTGCTGAAACATTGTGTATTGGGGTTTTCGGGGTCGTAGAACAGGAATCTGAAGCCGGTTTTTTGATTCAGCTTTTCGTTGGTTCAGTACAAGCTTACATGTTAAGCTTACTACTTTAGCTTATATATACTGAGCTACTGATTCCCCTTGGTCCCCCCTTAAAAAACTTAAAAATTTAAATTTTTTAAAATTTTAAAATTTTATTACCAATCAATCAGACATGTGTTGGAATGCATCCACACAAAATTTGAGCTAAATTGGTTAAGTTCTGAAAGATTTATAGCGTTGGGGGGGAGATAGTTTACTTGAGAATTTGGGGGGGGGGGGGAGATTGTTTACTTGATCCTGAAAAATATAGACCAAAAATCTTTGAACATCGATTTCTCAAAACTGAAGAATCGGCGAAAAGTTCCTTTTGTACCATTATATGAAGGCCATATGGGCCGAAGGAAGTTTTTTGGATTTGGCTCCGGAGGTCTTAACGGTCGAGAAAATCGGCTAAATGCACGGTGACAGGAAATTTCGCAACTTCGCATTGAGTTTTCTTGCCACTGGAAACGTTTTAGCCCAAACCAAGAAAAATGTACTTCCACAGAAGTGCAAATTTCGATTTTGCCAAAAATCTCCGGAATCTGTTGAGTAGTTTTTGAGAAATCAATGTTCGAAGCAAAATAATCGCAGTTTTGCCAAAACGGTTTTTCGACCAAATCTCTAGCTGAAAGCAATAAATTCCGGCTACTAGGAATTCATAAAATGGGCATTTGGAAGCTGTATCAATTGAGTATAAATAAGCCAACTTTGTCCTTAACATGTGGCATTAATTTTGAAAAAACTGATTTCCTCATAAATGGCCATTTTTTGACCTTAAAACAGTATTTTGCTCATACCGACTTAACCACTGGAGACAGCTCAAAAGTTGTAAGAGCAAAAATGTTCATTTTCGTGTGCTCTTTCCAGCCATAGCGACCAATCCCGTGTCTTGTCTCCTTACTGGGAGCCTATGGCCAAAAATCAAAACTTTTTTATCTTTTGGCCTAAAAATACGGGACTGGTCCCAGAATGTTAATGGGCACGGAAATAGGCTATTTCGTAAGTTTTAGCCATTTACGTAAAGGATTAAAGCCGTATGAGTCAAAAATACCCGAAAGGAAACCAGAGAGCACTGCTTTCGCACAAGTCCACTCTCCAGCAGCGTCGTTTTGCCGCTTGCTTTCCCCCTCGCTGTTTACCTATGTCCACCCAATATAACTGGCTCCTACGGCTATGGCGTACGGTGTGCCCCAGGTTTGGTCGCCACAGATTACTAGGATTACTAGCTGGTCTCTCCTTCAGAAGTTCCAATTTTCCTTTCTTTATTTAACGGTTTGCTTTCAAAGTGATTGATTGCATAAACGCCAAATAGTGAGCAAGCAACAATATTTATTACATGGCAACAGGCTGTGTTTTATATAAAGTTAGTGCGTTTCTCTTCATCTTCCTTAGCCAGCCGTGGCACCGAAGTGTGATAGTGAAATTGAAAAGCAACAATAACATTAAAGCAATAAATACAATGGTTACTGTAATCCCTGCAGTCATACTAATTACAGCGTACATGGTGGCCCAGATAAAGAATACAGTACGTATTCCAATGTAAATAATCCATAGCCATTCCATGGCTAAATTTGGTACCAGAAGCCCGGGAGAGAGTGCAGACGCCCCATAGATTTGCAAGGAAGCCGTTATTAATGACAACAGTCCCACCAAAATCAAAATGTAGTTGAAAGGTTGCTCGGAATGTCGAACAATTTCTGCCTTGTCGCTCATCGGGGGCGTAAAAGCGATGGCAATAATGGAGCCAAAAATTGCCGCCAGCCCCAACAACAGCTCAATGATGGATGCAAAAATGGCGCCAACCTGAAGAGAACAGCAACCACAGCAACAGTCTGGTGTAGGGTATTGCGCTGAAGCGCTTTTCATCCGGGTTGTATATGAAGTTTGAAACAAAAATCTAAAAACAAAATAGGAATATGTACACATAGATGTATTTCGTGCAAGTGGAAGCGTAGGTAAAAATGTCTGGTCCTGCCTTCAATTGCTTATGCTCACAGCAATACCTCGGATCTGGCACGTTGCATCTCAACTCAAGTAAAAATGTTAAATACATATTATTCACAATAATAAGAATTTTGATGTAAATTTGGCGAAGCCTCATTTGCATATTGATCTACAAGGAATAAGGCGTTGCGAGTGTGCTAGAGTCGCACGTGTTGAACAATTCTAAGAGGCTTTACGTTGCTGTTTTGCTGGTCTAACCACCCGCCCACCCACCCATCCTCTTCTTTCTTTTTTTTAGAGTTGATCCGGTTCCTTGAAACGGCCCTTTGGTCGCTCGGTCTTCCAACTGACGAAGAGCTCGCCCACACCACCGAATTTTTGCTTACCGCTTTAGCTCCCTCTACTCTCAAACAGTACCAATCTGCCGTCCACCAGTTTTCCAAATGGGCACTGCACCAGCGATTTGAGTGGTTCCCACCTAAGCCGTTACCATTAATTAAGTATCTGATGCATTTATGCTCAAAACGGGTGTCCAGTGCTTCCATAACGACCTTCTGGAGTGCCCTCACCTGGGCCTGCTTTTTCGCCGCTGTCGCCTCCCCTGACACTTCAACTACCGTCAAATTGGCCTTGTCTGCGGCACGGAGACGCTGCAGTGGACCCGTTGTCACCAGCAAAGCTTCTCTTTGTTATTAAAATGTTTGTTATTTTGAAATGTAATAAATGAAATGGAAAAATAAAACTAATTAAATGAAAAAATGGCCGATAAAACAAACAGGTATATCCTTTCGAAGAGATTCTGTTAATCTCAAAGGTTAACCATGACCTGAAAAACATTTAGATGGTTCGTCCAACGTTGAATCAATGAAGGCAATACAAAGATTAAATTAGAAATATCAAAGCAAATTATTACCATGGAAACGAAAATTACCTTAAACGCTTTATCTTTCTTAGGAATGTATGAATGTCAGTAAGTGGTTAAATTAGATATCCATACTAAAACGTGGGGGTGCAGGCAGACTTCCTCTATACCAATGAAAACAGCAGTTAACACAAGCTTTGTTAACAAGTTAACAAAGTGAAAGGACAGGCCTCTATATTGTATTTTGACTGAAAATTAAGTATTTTGAAACAGTTTTTGCTAGCTTTTTTCATCCATGTGCTGCTAAAGCTTCCACAACAAATGCTGATGGATCAAGCAGATGGAACGAAGATAAAGCTCAAGACAGCAGGCGTCAGGAACCGTGGACCATTGAAAAAGGAGATAGGAGACCTAAGAGAGAGTGAAGGGAAGTGGGACGTTCAATTTTTCAATTAGGATTGAAAGGTAGGTAAGAAAGAATTGGCACAGCCGGGGATCGATCCAAGTCCCTTCTTCTGCAGAGTCAGCCACCACTACACTTCGGCAACCACTACACCACAGGGCCTTGAGCTGAAGTTCCATATAAAGCCTATCAATCCTTCCTATGCCTGCTTCCCTTGACCCTACAACTTGCCTGGGTTTCTTTAGAACCCGTCTTTGGACTCAACTCGTAATCCAACCAATCCAGCGCAAAACATCTGAGCCCGGCCCGTGTTCAGAGTTTAGCAGAACGTCCATATCTGGCTTATCTATCTTTCGAAGGTGTTATGTCTCTGCTTCCCTTACAAAGTTACCTCCAAAGAGGTGCATCCCCTGGCCCTTACCATAGTATAAAATGGGGGAAAGGGGGTGCAGACTCCCCTCAGACCGACAAAAAACAGGTAAACCCTCTCAGCGAGAAGGAATAAAGGGCAGACCCTCTTGTTGAGAAGGGAAAAAGGGAAAAGGGAAAATGATGAAAGTGAAAATATAAGATGAATGTAATGCAATGTAATGTAATGTAAATGTAATGTAAGATGAAAATGAAAGGGAAAAAGGGAAAATCCCCAGCGATTTTTAACAAAAATTGAAGAATTTTTTACCAAATTTTAGCAAACTTAGAATCCGAAGCATCGACATTTCTTACTAATTTTTAACCAATAATAAAAAATTTGCAATTTTTGCTAACTTTCAGATAGACCCCTTAAAATTTTGGAATTTTTAGGGGTAGACCCCTTGTCAAAGTAGGAGTAGACTCAGCCCAGATTTGGACCCGGTGTTAGTTAATACATGGGGGTCTCTAAAAGCCGGCTCGGCCCGGGCAGGGCCATAACTCTTTATATCCCGGCCGCGCCGGAAAATATCTAAAATCCGGTCCTTCATTAAAACAAAGAAAATTTTGGGCCGGAGCATCTCCAAAACCTGGCCCAGGCCGGAAATCCACAAAATCCCGGCCCGAATTAATAATTTTATCTTTCAGGCCGGATCTTCACTAAAACCCGGCCCGAATAATAATTTTTCTTAAAGGCCGGAATTCACTAAAACCCGGCCCGAATAGCAATTTTATCTTTTGGGCCGGATTTTCACTAAAACCAATAATCCTATCTTAATTCCTATTAACTTTAATTTATGTTAGTCTTAATAATAATTAATAATAAAATAAAAGTGAAAAACTTTCTAAATTTTACTCAATCTATTTAAGACTTGTAATGGACAGTCTGCTTCTCGTCCGTTCACCGAGGTTTGGCAGGTTCTAGTACAATGAAAGAGGGATTTTCTACAATTAACTGCATTATAATTTAAGTAGTACTAAGAATTACAAGTGTTAGCGGATTCCTACAGAACAATTATCAGCAATTAAACCTTTTGAATTTTTACACATAAATCCAAATTACCGTGCGTCTGATCACCCAAAATGGGCAGGTGTTACAATAAAACTACGCGAAAAAATTTAGCTTAAGTTATTAAATTTTATATGTTTAGAATCACACTTTTTATTCTACATCAAATGTTGCAATTGAAATAATTTTTAGTGACATCGAGAATTTTACGCTAGCACCTTCCCATTTTGGGTGAGCGGACGGGATGCGGTGTACTTGGAATTATTCTAAAAATTCAAAAATGAAGTTTAATTTCTGATAAGTTTCCTGTAGGGGTCTGTTTACACTTGCTAATACGGGTCTTTCCGAAAATCCCCCCACAGCTCCGAAGAAGCAGAATTTGACTGCGTTGAAATTTTATAGGGGTAGGTTTTCGGTCCTACTGATTTCAAAAATGCAAAGCTTTTAAAATTTTAGTTTGGTGAGGAGGGACCAAGGGGAACAAGAAAAGTTTTGTGAAAACAATTTTACTGAAAACTTACTTACAGGGGTTTTCTTGGACGCTGATTACGAATCTGAAATTAGTTTTCGATTCAGCTTTTCGTTAGCTTAATATATGCTAAAGTTTTAAGCTTAAGGTGTAAGCTTAGCCTGAGCTAACGAAAAGCTGAATCAAAAAACCGATTTCGGATTCATGATCAGCGCCCCAGAAAACCCCAAGCAAGTTTTCAGCAAAATTGTTTTCAAAAACTTTTTCGGTTCCACTTGGTCCCCCCCCCCTTACTAAACCAAAATTTTAAAATTTTTAAAAATTTAAGAATTTTTGCATTCTTGAAATCAGCAGTTCCGAAAACCTAGCCCTTTAAAATTTGAACTCCATCAGTCAAATTATGCTATGCAATGCCATGATCAAATTATGTACTTCTTCAGAGCTGTGGGGGGATAATGGGGAAAGACCCGCTAATACTGCGTAAATTATAAAGCAATTAACGGTACAAAATTGTACTTTCATTGTACAAGAATCTGCTAAACCTCGGTGAGCGGACGAGAAGCAGACTGTCCATTACCAGTCTTCCATAGATCGAGTAATTTAGACAATTTTTTCACTTTTATTTTATTATTAATTACAATTAAGACTAAGATAAATTAAGATTTATTTAAATTAAGATAAATTTATTCGGGCGAGGTTTTAGCGAAAATCCAGCCCAAAAGATAAAATTTAATTCGGGCCACGTTTTAGTGGATTTCCGGCCCGGCCGGTTTTAGAGAGTTATGGCCAGGCCCGGGCCCTTTTAGAGACCCTCTTCATGTATGTCTCTGACGAAGCCTAACGGAGGTACTGATGTCCGATGTAGCTTATCAGCAGAATTTCGCCGACAAAGTTGACACGCAAAAAAGATGGCACTGAAAACTACTGGGTTTTGGCAGAATTTTGAAGGAATACATAGTTTGTGAAAATTGTGCAACTTAAGCTCTTTCACCAGGTACTGGAAGGAAACAGCTAACGTATACAATACAGAAACAAAATTTTCCAAAAAAACGAAACATTTTAAGCACTCGCTCTGTGTTGAAGATAGAATTTATTGATTTCCCCCCCCCCCCCTTCATATCAAAACTGCTTGTTTGTATGTTTCTTTTTGTGTGCAAAATTCAACCTCCAGGCTGCAGGTGGAACAAAAATCACCTAAATTAAATGTTATTTTAAAAGAACTAAAATTCAGGAAAAACTTAAATTTTGGAAAGTTATACGCAATGTAGACAAGGCATTCACACATGCACGCAAATTTTTAACATACACAACACAAACAATACCAACCAAATTCAAAGCTTTAACTGAAAACCGGTTTGACTGCAACAGAACTGTGTTACTACTCCACTCTGGCCGCCTTGCTATCAATGTTCGCGATAAAGTTTTAATAGAAACACTATGCATGCTCTGATGTTTTGATGGTATCTAACTAGAGCTGTACCGTCAAGAAATTTCCCGGGCCGGGCTCGAGCCGGGCCTTTGCGGCTGACCGGTTCAGGTCCCGGCCCGAGCCTGGCCCAGAGCCCGAGGGCCGATTCAATGCACGGGCAAAACTCTAATGGTGACACGATTTTAGTAGTTTCAGTCCTTTAAATTGTATTCCAACAAATTTTGTAAATTTTGTAGTTTGCTTTGGTTAGGTACTGAACAAGTACACCAATTACCATGACTGCAAAATACAATTACCAAATTTACCAATATTGTCAAGACGGGCGCAAGGCTAGTGCTTTAATGTAGCGGGACAAGTACCTGATTCTACGTACGAGCACCGTTACCACACCCGAAAGCCAGCGGATGCGGAGCGGAGACCGTACACAAATAGACAACGAACCGACTTCAGGAGACGGTCAGGACAGCCTCGCCAGATGTAAACCGGGTAATAACCTGTCCTAAGTGAAAAGATGCCTCTTCACTCTCACTAATGTTGGATTCGAACAGGAACTACCTACCTAGCAGGAGCTCAGTAGACTTAAGCCTAATTAAAGTTAGTAACAACAATTTAATAAAAGAAGAGCAACAAATATTATTATGTAAAGATAATAAAGGAAATTATGGGCCGAGCCCCCAACTACACAGAACAATCACAAACACAAATATGACTTACAGTAGAATAGGCCGAAAGGCAAAGTACCAGTACCGGTGTCACAGCCTAATGTTTCCCCCGGCTGATTTTTCCCCCCGGAAAAATTGGCCTAGGCTAATCTTTCCCCCTCGGAAAAATTAGACTAGGCCGATATTTCCCCCCGGAAAAATAAGCCTAGGCTGATTTTTCCGCTTTTACTTTCCCCCCCCGCAAAAATCAGCCTAGAATGATTCTTCCCCCCCGAAAAAATCAGCCTAGGATGATTCTTCCCCCAGAAAAATCAGCCTAGGCTGAACATTCCCCTGAAAATCGACCTATTAGCCTGAAGTTGTTCCAGAAACATAGTGTGTGCGCCATGACGTGAGTGACTTGTGCAAAATCTGAATATAGTAAACATATTGCCGCAAGCAATTCAGTGTGTATCATATAAATTAACATAATCTTAACCATGTTTATAAAAATGTCATTGTCACAGTGAAATTTCCCCCTAGAAAATTTTTACCCCGGAAAAATTTCACCGGTGAGAGCTCCGGGGAGAGCAGGGACAAAATGCAATATATACAGTGGATTAAATGGGGGAGAGAGAGCGTAGAGGAATACACAGGTGTTCACAATAACAGAAAGTACAAGACTCGCCACATCGCCACATGTAGCGCTTCTACCAGGGCTGTTGGACGAAGAAGAAACCGAGGACAAGCCCGAACGGGAGGCATCAGGCACCCTTGTAGATACCCACGAAACCAGGACCTAGAAGAGAGAAGGGAAGAAGGAGGTTCAGCTTTTCACTCACCATTGAAAGTAAAGAATTGGCCCAGCCGGGTTTCGAACCACGGCCCTTCTTATCCGGAAACAGGCATGCTACCGCTACACCACAGGGCCATCAGCTGAACTCCCATATCAGGCTTATCAATCTTTCCTATGCCTGCTTCCCTTACACAGAAGTGAAGGGATCAATGTATTTGTGCTGAGGGGAGGGGGCGGGTTCACGGGTTCACTAAAATTACAGTTGTTAAGGCTGTCGTGAGTGGTGCAAAGTTAATATTGACGTTAACACGTTAGAATTTAACACAAACTTTAGCCAAAATAATTGTAAATATATTATGAAACTAATTTTGAAAATAATAGAAAAATGGTAGGCGGACCCGTAACCCTCCCCCTCCCCACAGCACAAATACATTGATCACTTCACTTCTGCTTTAGCACTAGCCTTGCGCCCGTCTTGACAATTGGTGTATTTTGTAATTGTATTTTGCATTCATGGTAATTGGTGTATTTGTTCAGTACCTAACCAAAGCAAACTACAAAATTTACAAAATTCGTTGCAATACAATTTAAAGGACTGAAATGACTAAAAATTGTGTCACCATTAGAGTATTGACGTGCATTGAATCGGTCCTCGGGCTCCGGGACGGGCCCGGGCCGGGACCGGGTCCGGTCAGCCGCGAAGGCCCGATTCGAGCCCGGTCCGGGAAATTTCTTGACGGTACAACTCTAATTATAATTATAATCTAATTATAACTTTAATTAGGTTAATGCAATTAAAAACTAATTCGACAACAATGTAGCATCAGTAGTATGGGGCGGCCGTTTGGTTGGACCCTGACTCCCAATCCCAAAATCTGGAGTAAATTTTCATTTCTTATTCTTTGTTTATAATTACAAGTTTGTCTTCGTTGTTTTGTTTTAGCACCCTTCCTATGATTCTATGTTCCTAACTCGCCCAGATCTTTGGCTTTCTCAATCTTCTAAACATTAAGGGTTTATATAATTTTGGTGCAGCATCATCCAATCAGGTTTCATAAAATTTTCATAAAGCGTTCCATTTGACCCCCTCTAACTTTCCCACCTCTCATCCGATTTTGGTGAACTAAAAAGTAGTGAACTCCACTTAAACCTATTAAACAGATAAACTTCGATATTGTACATCCATCACTATCTTGAGCTTAGTTTACCCGTATCAAGATCACAATTCCTAGTTTGCCTTTCTGAGCTCATATATGTTCAGGGTTTATGTCATTCCATTTTTTCGGCCGATTCATCCCATTCGTGAATACCCTTATTTAGTCACATTTTCCATTCCTAAGCCTATTATATTTCCGACCTTATGTACTTTCAGACCATTTGTCCTAACACCTAGCATACTCCGAGCCTATTTATTTTGGTTTTACCTCTTTACACCTATATACAATCTTTACTTTTACAATCTTTTTACCGGCCTATCCTACTTTATCATTCACATTGGCTTCATTCACTGAGTCACTCTTAAACTGCTCCAAGCCTACTCTGACCTTACTTTCCCATCCTCTTCCATGATCTACCTTCCTACTTTGAATTCCTTGTCTTCATTCACTAAGTCACTCCTTCTTTACACTGAGCCCACTCTAAGTTTATCTTATCCAACTTTCTTCTATGATTTACCTTCCTACCTTGCATTATCATTCAGCTTACTTTCTTCGTGTATGGGGTCACTCTTACATTGCACCGAACCTACTCTGAGTATACTTTTTCAATTTTCATAGATTCTTACCTTTACCTATCTTGTCTGACCTAACCTTAGACCAACCTTCTTTATCTTGTATTCTGAGTCACTCCAGACCTACTCCGAGTTAACACCATATGATATCAACTTTGGCTACATTGAGTCTGAAAAGAACCCAGCAGATCTTGCTTCGAGAGGTGTTTCTTATGACTACCTTTCCAATTCATTTTGGTTTAAAGGTCCAGATTTCTGTGCTACTGATCCGTCATCTTGGGCGTACTAGCCCAACAAAACTGATGAGACTGCTAGTCAAGTAGCACACGAAATTTCCCCCAGCTATGAAGACAACGTAGCGACACAACTAAATACCGGGGTCAAAGCGGAAATCTGGACATCTTTTGGAGTAGACGCCTCACGATACTCCTCTATTGAGAAGCTTTTACGGGTTACAATCTACTGTTCAAGGTTCATCGCAGCTCTTCAAAGAAAAGATCGTCCATAAAACTTTGACGCCTTCAACGAAAGAGAAGACATCAGCTATAAGAGTATGGGTACGTTGTGCTCAGCAATCAGAATTTGGAGCTAAGATCCGGGCGATGATAGAAAAGACAAAGCCTGCGAAACTTATGAAGCAACTGGATTTGTTTCTCGATGATGAGTTGATACGATGTGGAGGGCGCCTTGCTAACGCCCCAATATCGGTTGAGTCCAGATTCCCAGTCCTTCTTCCAAAGCTGCATCATTTCACGAAGCTTGTAATCGAAGAAGCTCACCGAAATGTCAAACATTTTTGAAGCAAGCACACATTGGTGAATGTGCGATGAAGAATTGGATGCCTCAAGGCTATCTCAAGTAAAGAATACGCTGAGAAATTGCCTAATATGCCGAAAGCCAGAAGGTTCTTGATTTCAAGCACCGAGAATGGGCCAAGTACCTGAAAGTCGGCTGTAAAGATCGGCTGCTTTCACGAACACAGGAATGGACTACATGGGCCCCCTTTACCTGAAGAAAGACAGCAGTAAAATGACAAAAGTCCGGATAGCTCTTTTCACTTGCTTTTCAACTAGAGCTATTCACCTAGAAGTTGTAAAAGATTGCAGTGCAGCCTCAGCAGTGCGTGCGGTTCAAAGATCTATAGCCAGAAGAGGAGTCCCACGTTGCATTCTAAGCGACAATGCCACACAATCTAACAAAGCAGCAACAATATTCAGCATTATGTGGGACGACAAGATAGAAGACACCGAAGTCAATGAAAAGCTATCGAATCAGTTTGTCAAGAAAGAAATTGTTTGGTGGACCATACCAGAAAGATCCCCATGGGTGGGCGGATTTTAGTTGGTCTAGTGAAGCGAGCTCTCAAGAAATGCTTGTGGAAATCTGCCCTGAGTGATGAAGTTTAGGCCACCACTGTATTAGAAGTGGAAGGAATAATCAACAGTAGACCTCTCATTATCCCTCAAGCTGAGTTCGAATACGGTAATATGATCAAACCAGTCAGCTTTATTGCACCTCTTTCACGATTATCACTGCCTCCAGAAGACAATGAATTAACTGATGACCCAGACCACAATACCGCAGCAGCTTCTAAAGAATCCTTGAAAAAGCTTTACCGTGCTAAGGAAAAAAGCTGGATTAATTCTGAAAAATCTGGCCAAGCCTTCAACCGTCAAAAACTACGTGATTCCCATCATACCCATTTCCGATGCACCAAAGGAGAGGTTGTCAGGGTCCCAGTGGTTGGTGAAGTGGTGACGATAAAGGAGCCATCCCCCCGAATGACATGGAGTATTGCGCGGGTACTTGAGCTATTAACATCTGTTGACGAGACTATCCGGTTTGTTAAGGTGGGGTTTCCCAATGGGTACCAGTCGCGGCGTGGTGTGAAAGACCTGGTACCCTTGGAATGTTCCTTACCTGACCCTGCTGAAACTGGTCCTTGACGAAACAGTGTATTAATTTGCCGCCAATTCCGTTACCAATTGGTGGCCGGGAATATGTGAATAAAACACTAAATTATACCTAAAGTTGACTTATCTAAAAAACACAAAAAATGAAAGCTTGATATAAGTTTTGAGCAACCACTTATGTGATCGTATGTTGTTATTACAATATCAACTTCCTGTTGTACTCTGCTTTATACCTTTACAGCGTTGGACCTTTTTAAGGAGTATTGGAGTAAGCTCTCTGGAAGCTAAAGTGGGCATTCCCTTAGAATCACAATTACTGTTTAAACTTCTATCGCTTCATCAAGCGAATCCAATACAAATTTAATATTATTTGCACCGATTCCACACACTCATGAAAGCAAAATTAGCAGTTTTCTAATTAGCTTCAAGTAAGCTCTCTTTTACATCTCTTACGATGGGTTTCATGTGATGTGTAGGTTTGCAGTTGTTAAAGGACACTTTAGCCTAAGTCCTTAGCAACCAAACAATGCCTACTGATCAATGAACGCTGAACACATTAGCTGGGTTGAGCTTCTAAGGTGAACAGCTGCAGACATATAGACTTATGCCATATAAGCTTTCCCTAAAACTTTTTTCTACCTCTTAGATAATGTCGGCTGGAAATTTACCAAAGTAATTTTCTTATAAACTCAACCATGAGCCCACTGGAGGAGACCTTTTAAACTTAAACGAGTAGGGCCGGAGGGGGAAATCCTTGTAACGTGAATAGAATGGCTAATCTTTGTAATTTATACATGCATTGCTGATTTTGGGTCTTCATGATTTTAGATTATTTTAAATGTTTTAATGGATCTTAAGAGGCAGCATTTGTGGTATAAATTGGTATCGGCCCCTCTCAAACTGCAGTGGCGTTCTGCCCTTTTGACCAAACTAATTTGACTTCCGTTAAAGTTTCATAAACAGGTAAGGGAACAAAAGATTTTAGGATATGAAGATAAAAATGGCAGCTGTTTTTTTCGACATTTTCCTGCTGGAGTTTTTAAATCTACATAGCTTTTAAGCACCATTTCTAGCTGGAAGTTACTACTAAGAGCGGATTACATTTTCAGAATGGCAGAAATTAATTCCTACCCAGTGTAAGTTGCTTGCTAAAAGAAAACTGAACATCAAGCATTTTATATACTTTTGTTTTACCAGTAACGCGGTTATGATCATTTCATCGTACTGACGAGTGCTTTATTCCCACCTTGTGGCTGATCGCTTTCCCAAATTGATGGATTCTTGAGTTGGTGTTTATGCTTCTGCAATACTGTAATAATTCTGTAATAATCTAAGCTCTTTATTTGGCGCCATTTCGAAGATGTGAGTCAATTACTCCAAAGTAGTGCGGCAGAATCGGCTGAAACTTTGCGCATTACAGGCCATTGAGTGTACCAAGATGTGCAGAAAGCTAGGTCACTAAACCTCGCTTCAATGTTTAGAAATGCTAGATTGATTTCTCGAAGTGTGGATGGCGATCGCTCCAAAAAGCTCTAAGACAGTTAGTTGTAAGCGCATACTGAACGAAGGAAGCGTCATATCGAAAAACGGATTTATATTCTGATTCAGCACGTCAAATAAACCCTATAGGCACCTTTTCGGCAAAATCGGAGGCAAAAAATTTTTGACCCCATGTTTACTGCGCCTAGCTAGCTTTTCAGGCATAAAACTAAGGGTTATTTCTTAAAAAAAGTTTGCTAAACACACTAACCAGAAAACCAAAGCCCGCGAAACTTAACCACAGTTTGCCCCTCCCTTATTAGAGCCTAATTTGGTAAAAAGCTGGGGTAGGCTAGGGGTTGCCAATTTTATTAGGACGGCACACGGTCACCTCGCAACTTCTCGATAAATTTCAAACTTTGACCTGTTATTGCTGAAGAAGCAAGCAACGCTCGAAAGCCGGAATACTTTTAATATTTAGTACTAGTAACAATAAACATTCGTGGCAAAAAGTGACAAAATATACTTTCTTACTTTGATATGTTGGCTAACGATAGGTGAAGAAGTAGCTCTCTTCGACGGTGTCGTGCCAACCCTCTTCGTAGCTCCCCCTTAATTGGAATAGATTGAAGCAAAATTTAAAACTTCATTTTCTTATGTCGTCCTTCCTTGGTCCGGTCTTTATTGAGATGATCTTTTGGTAAGGCTTGGATAGTGGCTCAGCATTGTATGTAAATAACTTTGTTTAGTTACTATTTTGCTTTTCGCTTCTACTCGCACTTGCATTGCACTGCAAGTACTCGTACTTGCGTTGCAAGTGGGTCAAATTCCGCTACTTGCTAAGCTGACGGTAGTTTTATGAAACACTTGTCGCAAGGTTTTATGAACTTAGCCCCTGATGTAGAAAGATGAAGATAAAAGGTGTTGTATTCAACTCCAACAACAAAACCAAACGACAATTGACTTGGCATCCTTCTTTAAAGTTCTTTCTGTCCATTTTTGGTCTTTCACAAAAGCTAGCCTTTTTCTAAACTGGTTAGTTTCTTCCAAAATTCATATAATAACACAGTGTGAGTGAAAGTAAAGTCTATAAGTCTAAAGACTGAGGTTCCATGAAGCCAGGTAATTTGCTTGCCGTCACAAACATGACTTTAGGGCAATATTTTACTTTATAGCATGGCTCCTGTGGGTCTGAGTCCTATACAACAGGAATATGAGAATATGGTTAACCAGAAACGCTATGAAGAGGCACGTTATCGTGAGGCAATGGGTGAACACGATCTTGCTCAGAGTTTGAATCAGATGAATCTAGTCGCCGACAGAACCAACTCAGCTCCTCTTCAGCAACCCCTGAACGGTATTCCCATGGTCGACCGCAGCCACACGGAGGAACTGCTCAATCAGATTCAGAAGGACCATGCTGCGGCTGCGGCTGCGGCTCGAATGGCTCCTATTCAGACAGGTTGGTCTCTTTACAGTGGATTGCACCAAATAAGATTAGCTTGGTGTTAAGTCTAGCCAACCTCCTCGTTATTTAGCGCGTTCTTCAGCTGTTAATCCTCAACTGATCTGCTGTACAAACTTCGAATACGTTAACCTCCTGAGCTTTATCTCTGAATTAAGTTTAGTCTTCAGCTAATAAAACTTTAAATCTGGATGCTATCATGATTTACTGGGTAATAACTTAATTTTTAAAATTTTTCATTTTTCGAAAAAGATTGCATTTGGCATTTAAATTGTTATGAACACTTCATTTTGAAAAAGCTTACGCAGTCTTGTTCAACTTTCAAGTGCAGCTTCCGCCACGGTTTGATCCATTGGAATGAGAGAAATCAAAGTAGATAGGCGAAGTCCTTATCCGAAGAACAGAGTTTGTTGTTTGTGACGAGAATAGCGTCTGTGCGGGTGCAGCAGACTAACGCTGTAACAAATTAGTGTTTAGCTAGCACTGATGCCTGTTTGCAGTTTAAAGATATTGGTAACAACGTTCAAAAATCTAAAATAGAACGAAACTAAACTAAAACTAAATACAATGCAACCCTTAGTCGGAGTTTAACGACCGAGCTAACCTGGCCCGATTTGGTGCAAACGAACGTTATGTATTTGTGTCAGTGTAATGTCTTCAAGGTTCACTCTTGATTCATTTTAATTGATAACTTGAAAATTCTGGTTTGGTTTAGTGATAACTCTTATTGTGTGTGCACTACTTGACACCGAGTATTGAGTATGAATGCGTATCGTGTATGTGTATGCTTAGCTTGTAATAGATGGCGTTGTAAACAGTGTTCTTTACTGACCGTGCGGGTGGATGTGCGTGTTAGGGTTGTACCCGGGCCGTGTGGCGGGCTTCGGGCCCTGGGCCGGGCCGGGCCGGCCCGGTTTAGGCAAGGGCTCGGAAAATTTCGTGTTGAGCTTGGCCCGGGCCCGTCCCGGCTGATAATTTAGGCCCGGGTCCGGGACCGGCCCGTTAAATTTCTTATCGGAACAACCCTAGTGCCAGTGTCGTGAACTTTTTGGTTTCCCATAGCTAACTCTTGGTTGAGCAAACAACCTTGTTACTTTCGACTGCAACAGATTCTTCTAACAACATGATAGCTACGCAATTATCGCTGCCAATTAACAACTGAAAATACATAAGATACCCCATGTTGCTTATTATTCGAAAGCTCTTGACTATACAAATTCAATTGCATAAAATTATGCCCTTTGGTTAAGCTGCACAAAAATTACAGGCAAAAAATCATTTTCCTTGCATATTCTTTTTAATTTTTGTGCAGTTAAATTTGTCTTTGAGCTTTCGAATGATATGAAAAATATTTTACACATACTTTCAAAATATGCGTACACACGAGGCATTTAATGTTTTGGCTTATATTTTCGGTTTGGCTGTCTGTCTCACGAAGCATCTCCTGGCTGGTTAGTATCTATCTAAACTACAGTTTCTATTACTCAAAGTTGTGTACGCAATACTTGTAATTTTAAATTGGATGATTGTGTGAAATAAAACCTGCATGATTTGGCAGTAATTTTGAAAAAACTGATTTCCTCGAAAATGATCATTTTTTGCCCTCAAAAAGGTTTTTGCTTATGCTGACTTTAACAGTGGAGATAGCTCAAAGGTTGTAAAAGCAAAAATGTTCATTTTTGTGTCCTCTATCCAGGCATAACAACCAATCCGGTGTCTATCTGCCTGCTGGAAGCCTAAGGCCAAAAACCAAAACTTTCCTATCTTTTGGCCTAAAAATCCGGGACTGGTCCTAGAATGTTAAAGAGCACGGAAATAGGTTATTTAGGTTAGGTTTTTCGGTTTATGTTTTAGGTTTTAGGTTAGTAGGTTTTTTATTAAGGTTTAGCTATTTACGTAAAGGATTAAAGCCGTATGAGTCAAAATACCCGAAAGAAAACCGGCACCTTAAGTCCTAAGGAGGTAGCTGTGATGAGATTGTTCAAGTAAACGGGGCAGATGTTCCAGTTAAGGCCATCATGAATATCACTGTGTAAAAATTACTAAGACTGAAGAAACTTTCACGTACATATTTCTGATGACGAGAATCTCAACAAAACAAGGAGCATAGTTGTAGGGTAATTGTGGTGTATAGCGTCGAATATACCGCGCGTGCAGCGTCGGCATTTTTATTTTGTTCTAAAGACAGAATAAATGTGGGACTCTAGACCACCTCATAACCTCGGGCTGTGACATGACTAAGTTCAGCACACAGTAGTCATAACTCTGTGTAGTAGTAGTAGTAGTAGTAGTAGTAGTAGTAGTACAGTAGTCCTGCTCTCATAACCATATTTATATTTTGAAAACGATTCTCAAGCAGTTCCGTCATAAATTTGTAGAGGTCTACGAAGAAATATTGGCCCTTCTTGGGCCAACTTTTAATTCCTGCTGGAGCAGGAATGTATAAAATGAAAGTTAGTATGTTTTAGTGTGTATATATCCTAGTCATTTCCCCATTCAGAAGCCCTATCTTCAACACAGGGCTAGCTTAGGGATTTTTTGTATTCAGATTATGCAAATTAGATTTTGAAACTATATAAGCAGCAGAACTGGCTACGTTTACACCTCCCTCAACTTAACTGTCCCACTATTTGAGTCAAGGCTAAAACTAATTGAGACAGCAAGTTCGTGCTAAGGACTAAATGAGACACGATTTATTTTAATTGAGACAGCGATCATTAATTCACAATATATAAAAAATTTATGGGACTGCTGAGTTGAGGTGTACAGTCCCACTTTTGAGTCACACTTTTAAACTTCACCATTATTTCTGGCCTAAAGGGCAACAAATGAGACACGTACTGATTTGTTTATATATTGCAGTATGTCTTCGATATTTTGTAAATACCGTCAAATTTTATTTAGTTGGACGGTCATTGTTTTGTAGCTAGGCATTGGCTTAGCTATGAGTGGACGGGGCCGCATAGGTGTAAATTGGGAGGGGGGGGTCGTCTGGGGGGGTAGCCCCTTCAAGCCTTTTTTCAACCCTCCCCAATACTTTTTGATGAGAGCACGCCCCCCCCCCCAACTGGGGGAGGGGGGGAGTCGCGCCTAAAGCGCAAAATTGCCAAAAATTGGGTATTTTTAGGATAAATTTTGAAAAAATTTTCAAAACTGTCCAAATTTTTGGCTTAAGCTGTTTATTACTATGAGAAATACACGTTTTAAACTGTATGGATTTTAAACTTATGGATCTTATGACTCAATATTTACCACATTTTAGACTTGAAAACATGTTGGCTATAACGCTTTTTTAGCAAATTTGCGAATTTTTTCTAAATTTTTGCCCAAAAAATTCCCCCCCAAATTCGATTTTTCCGGACCCCACCCACCCCACCTCAAAACGGCTGACCCATCCACCCTAATTTCGGCTACCCCTCCCCCAACGTTTTCTCAAGGTACACCTATGCTTTTAAACGCTATAAATTACCACCTTTAGCTGTTTATAGCTGATTTACAGTCATTGTTTCGAAGTTTTTCAAAAATTTTCAGAAATTGCAAAAAAATTTTCAAAAATTTAACATTTTTTACTTAGTTTGGACCCAATTTTAGGGGGGGAGGGGGTCTGGCCTTACCGTGGGGGGTCTTACAGGGGGTAAACTGTAGCCTGGTACACCTATGTCTACTCCACCCACCACCCCCCCGCCCCGCCAACCCAAACATGTGGTGGTACACCTATGCATTCAGCATTAGGACCCCCGTCCACTCATAGCTAAGCCAATGCCTAGCTAACAAACAATGACCGTCCAACTGAATAAAATTTGAAGTTATTTACAAAATATCCAAGAAATACTGCGATATATAAACAAATCAGTACGTGTCTCATTTCTTACGCTTTAGGCCAGAAATAATGGTGAAGTTTAAAAGTGTGACTCAAAAGTGGGACTGTACATCTCAACTTAGCAGTCCCATAAATTTTTTATATATTGTGAATTAATAATCGCTGTCTCAATTAAAATAAATCGTGTCTCATTTAGTCCTTAGCACGAACTTGCTGTCTCAATTAGTTTTAGCCTTGACTCAAAACGTGGGACTGCTAAGTTGAGGGAGGTTACGTTTACGCAGTTTTCGAGTGTCAGCAACCTAAATGGTTTTTCCTTTTTGAGCACCAGTGTATAGCTTCGGAGCTACACAAAGGTGCATTAGGTATGGTACTAGCTTGCGCTGGACATCACAAGCTCAGCCCAATATGGCAAGCAAACATAGGCCTCCCTCATAGATCGTAAGACTGAACACGAGAACTAAAGTCTGACCAAAAATCTTGAAACCGAACTGTGAGCGCCTGTCCTGAGTTAACCTCTGAAGTTAGTCTATATAAAGTATATATGTCACCGTAAAATTGTATAAAACGGAATTATGTATAATTCCGTCTTGTTTCAGGAAATATACATAATTCCTGAAATGTTCAGGAATTTTGTATAACTATTGTCATGATCTCCAAATTATACACTTTTCCGTCTAATTTTAGGAATTATACATAATTCCTGAATACATTCAGGAATTATACATAATTCCTGAATACATTCAGGAATTTTGCATAATTCCTGAACATTTTCAGGAATATTGTGGAATTCTTGAATTTTTCAGAAATTTTGACCTAACGTATGCAAAACACAATGGGTATTACTGAAAACGATCTAGTAATTTTTAATCATAAGTTTAATAACCAAAATTTTAAACGCTTCATAAGTGCTGAATTTCATAGCTTTTGTATGAGTTATTTATTTCTGCATGATGTTGACTGGTGGCACTTTGAGTTGCATAAGTGATCTCTTGCTTTGCATTTACATCGCTTTGTTTCACACTGCAAACGACCTGGCTTGCATCCGCACCAGGCAGCTCCTTGTCCCTGAAATGTTCCGCGAACAGCTGATCGCAGACTAACAACAGTATCCTTCGGGACAACTTCAGGATTCAGCAATGTTGAGTCTGCCTTTATGACATCTGCCTTTGTGTACCACCCTGCCAGTACACCAGAAGATAATCCAATCTTGAACACTCCATCCCGCTCTTCAATGACAACTCCAGCCATATTTCTGGGATCTGAGCTTCCCTTATCCACGTCAGGAATTGGAATAAGGACAGAATCTCCGACCTGTAGATCAGGTAAGAGGGACTGAGATCGGGCTTTCATCTTTTTGGCTGCCGCAGAAAGCCCATAGTGAGCACTTTCGCGCATAGTTCTCACAAAATGATTTTAACTGCTTAGTGAGGTGATGGCAAAATAGTTATTAAAGCTTACTAAAGTACCGAGTAGAGGAAGAAATCACAAGCAGAATAGTAAACCTTAATAACTCTTAACTTTTGGAAGTTAGACAGATTACATACGTTAGGTCAAAATTTCTGAAAAATTCAAGAATTCCACAATATTCCTGAAAATGTTCAGGAATTATGCAAAATTCCTGAATGTATTCAGGAATTATGTATAATTCCTAAAATTAGACGGAAAAGTGTATAATTTGGAGATCATGACAAGAGTTATACAAAATTCCTGAACATTTCAGGAATTATGTATAATTCCTGAAACAAGACGGAATTATACATAATTCCGTTTTATACAATTTTACGGTGACATATATATTTTTAGAAACCTCAGGAGGAGGAGGAGTATCTGGTAAAACCATCATATCCGGTCTATATCCGGTTATCGGATACCAAATAGACAAAAACGCTTCAGGTTCGGAAAGAGAATACTAGTAGTATAAATATACCCATTCTGGAACAGAGGAGCCTGAGGAGCTTGAGGCCCTTCCTCACCCATACTACATTATCACACCAAAATTGATCTGATTAAAAATTTTGTGGCGCTTGAGACACCTCATACTACCAACACACTTCTACAGTATAACCGGTTATAACCGGTTTAAACCAGTTTCGTTAACCTACTTTCCTTCCTATAAATACAACACCACACAGGTTAGATTGTAGTCATGTCTACTGCATTCATTGCTGTAGCTTGCATTGGTGTTCCGAAAATTGGAGATATTCCGTTGGAGGTTACTGTTCTGATTCAACAACACAAGTCCCATCAGCCGGATATACATCATTTGTTTATCCGAGCTCCCTACGATCTGAAGAAACTAACATCAAATCAACAGGAGTCAATCCACTACGTCACCAGGCGATCATGTTTCGACTGGGATTGCAGTCCTCATCTGCGAACCTGGGATCAAGCAATGGATCTCATCTCCAACATCCTGAAGGAGGCTAATGTTTACATTTTATAACCAAGGGTATTTCCCAGTGAAACCTAATTCGTTCTGGGTTGATGACCAGGGGAAACGTTATCAGGGTGATTGAGGCTGACACCTTGGGGGTTCCCAGCTACTTGCTAATGCATGATGATGAAGGCAATGGTTGCTGTCCAGATCACATGTTAAGAGATGGAGCGAAATATTGTTCACCTCACCGAGCACATCAACTGCTGCATTCATTCAATAATGAAGAATATCTTATTCAGTAAAATATCAAACTAGCTAGTGTTTATTGATAGCTAGGAATTATCTGTCAGCATGCTTGCATACTTACGTCAGCATGCTTACATACTTACGTCAGCATGCATTAGCATACGTCAGTATGCCTACACTTATCCGTCAGCATTCTTATATTTATCAGTCAGCATGCTTACATACTTACGTCAACATGCTTACATACTTGTCAGCATGCTTATTTACTTACGTCAGCATGCTTGCACTATCCGTCAGCATGCTTCATTTTATATCACAGACAGGTTTACATCTTCGCGATTTATGAAACCTGTTGAGGTTATACTGCAAGATTAAATTAAAAGAAATTATTATGAATCAAAGAAAAATGCATTTTTGTAAAGTGTGTGGTAAGCAATACTTGCATCGCCAGTCATTGCACCGTCACTTACAGATGGAGCACTTAGAAGAATCCGATGTGCACTCTGATGATTAAGATATGGAAACCAATGCTTCTACAAAGTCCAGCGAATCCAATCCGTTGTAATCTAGCAGTGACTCCAGTGATGAATCGGTAACGGATTCGTTTAAATATTTCTGGAAAGTCTGTAGAGACCTGGTCGCTGATAAGTACGGACCGATTATTGATGAAGAGTATGCAAGCAGTGGTAAAAGTGGGGATAACGGTCTTTATCAATGTTACAACAAAGTTCTTCCATATATACAAATGAACTATTGAAAACGACGTCTCGATTGGCAGCATCATTTGAGCGCGTGAAGGAGTCACCTGCATTTCAAGAGATTGAGCAAAGAGTGGCAAAGTTGGAAGGGAAAAGACGCAAGAGAGACCAATCATCAAATGTGGATGCTTCATACATTAAAGCATTCGAAGAATCACCGGATATTATCAAACGAGTTCTACTTCCGATTTCCCTTTCAAGCGAAGACGAAGAATAAACTGAACCTTATAAGTTTATGACTTTTACATGTATAATGTAGTAGAATGCATTGTAATGTATATAATGTATGCAGTGTAATTAAGGTATGTATATCAAACATAGTAGCTTCAAAATTGCCTAGAAGTTTTAGCTAAGCACAAATAACAGTCCGATGCCAGACTCAGCATCGCTAGGCAAGTTTTAATTGCGACTGTTCAAACTTACAAAACTCAGGAATCACATCGTGGTCGTAAAGAAACTTTCATTCTTTGAGATAGTAAGGTTTGAACGACCACTTCATAAGTCTTGAATTGCTCAGATTGCATTATTATTTAGTTCCACCATGAATCAATTTCACCTAGATCTATCGCCTTATTTATCCAACTTCCATAAGACTAACTGGTTCTTGGTTGCGCCACCAGATTTTAGAAGGGTTTGCAAGGCTCCTCAAATAGTTTTCGCTGCGCCACCAAAATTGTACAAGAAAACCTTAGGTGTTATCTTCACAACTGCTCGTCCGTTTTTGATGATTTTTGGACACAAAGGGTGTTTCATGCTGAAAATTACAATGGTAACGTCAGAGTTAAGCTAAAATCAGTACAGGTAAAGATACAGACCATGATAAAGGCAATTGCATTTTAATCCCCTCTGGGCATTTTCAAAATTTCAAAATAGTCATTTTCGATAACTGTTAAAACTTGTTTAAACTTGTTTTCCTTTGCAATTAATTTAATTTAATTTAATCCTGCAGTATAACCTCTACAGGTTTCATAAATCGCGAAGATGTAAACTTGTCTGTGATATAAAATGAAGCATGCTGACGGATAGTGCAAGCATGCTGACGTAAGCATCCTGATGTCAGCATGTGAGCATGCTGACGTATGTAAGTAAGCATGCTGACGTAAGTATGTAAGCATGTTGACGTAAGTATGTAAGCCTGCTGACGGATAAACATAAGAATGCTGACGGATAAGTGTAGGCATGCTGACGTATGCTAACGCATGCTGACGTAAGCATGTAAGCATGGTGACGTAAACATGTAAGCATGCTGACGTAAGCATGTAAGCATGCTGACGTAAGTATGTAAGCATGCTGACGTAAGTATGTAAGCATGCTGACGTAAGTATGTAAGCATGCTGACAGATAATTCCTAGCTATCAATAAACACTAGCTAGTTTGATATTTTACTGAATAAGATAGTAATAAGCATGTTATACACAACAAACATTATCGGCATAAATGTCATTCACTGTCTTGTTCTTCATTCTTGAATGAATGCAGCAGTTGATGTGCTCGGTGAGGTGAACAATATTTCGCTCCATCTCTTAACATGTGATCTGGACAGCAACCATTGCCTTCATCATCATGCATTAGCATGTAGCTGGGAACCCCCAAGGTGCCAGCCTCAATCACCCTGATAACGTTTCCCCTGGTCATCAACCCAGATCGAATTAGGTTTCACTGGGAAATACCCTTGGTTATAAAATGTCAACATTAGCCTCCTTGAGGATAGTACATTAATGGGTGAGGAAGGGCCTCAAGCTCCTCAGGCTCCTCTGTTCCAGAATCGGTATTTTTATATTACTAATGCTAATTAATTCATGCTCTGGTATATTGTTCCTTGGCTCAAGACATTTCCGAAAATACGGTCAGATCCGGTCCATGTCCGGTAACCCGATATTTAGGTCACAAAGACTGTACAGTAAGATGGGTAGGTTGTACTGTCTCGCTGATTGAATATTTGGATTCCTCCGGATGCTGAAAGGATTGGAATTTCGGGAGGAGCAATCAGCAATCTAAGGCTGACTTATATACAATGTTTCATTGAAATTCCTAAACCCCCCTGATCAAGTGCTCGAGCTCAACACATGAAGCAGGCTGACAACAGAAATTTAAGGTACAGCTGAATAAAACAGCTGTACAGAATAACGTATAATATGAGCCGGAAAATTTATGTAGAAACAAGCAAGATTTTATGCAAAAGGTTCAGTTTCCACTGGTCGGACATTTAAGTAATTGTAAACCTGCTGCGCAGCTAATTATTTTATAAGGAGCTTTTTACTTGCTTACTACAGAAAATATACATGCAAAACATGGTCTGAACATTTTTCCTTAAGTTTAGGAATTTACTTTTATGTCGCAAATAAAGTTCAAACGATTCAGCATTAGATACATACATGTTAGTATTTGTTTCTGTAAGTTTCATGTATTTGAGAAATCTCTGGTGAGCTGATAAGAACAAGAAGTTTAACTTTAACTAATGAGTCATCAATCAGAGCAGAGAATAGTCTAGTCCGAATCCATTAATACACGAGCAAACGTTTATGCGTAATATCTACATGAATCGGAACAAAAGTTCTTTGGAATTAAAGAAAAGATTGCACACACAAATAATGCAATTCCTATCTTAACCATTGTCTACACGCAATTACGGTGAGTAGTATCTTTATCAAGCAAAATGTGTGTGAGTCGCGGGTACGAGCAAATTTAAGAGACCTGCTGCGCTGAGGGGCTCAAATCCGTTATCCGGCAGGTGCACAAATATTCATGCAACGTGACTGCACAACTTCAAAATTTGTGCAGAATTAAATTTTCAACTAAATAGCGATACTTTCATAACGTTTATGTGAGGTCAAAGTTATGCAGGAGCCGATGCATGCAAGAACTGTTAATGTCTTAATTCAAAATTCGGCAGGTTACTGAATTTTTATTATATGTTTGTGCAGTACAAAAATTTCTTCATTCCCGAAGGGCCTTGTGCATTTCTTGGGAAATCCCACACCCAGTTACGAGATTTTTACTGACTGTACACAATCTAGCTTCATCATTCCCGAAGGGCCTTGTGTATTTAACAAAAAATGCCACCCGCAGTTGAAACCTCTTCTTCACTGACTGTGCACAATCTAACTTCTTCATTTCCGAAGGGCCCTATGCAATTTTATAAAACCTGATTAATGCATGCTACAGATAAGCCCCATCTTAAATCTTTAATGCAGTCTGTCACTAAACCATTTTCTTCATCTTTCATTTCATACTAGCAGTCGACCTGCCGGATATTCCATATATGGAAAATCCGGCAGGTTTACATGTTAAAGATAGGCAGAATAGTGGAAAATCTGCCGGATCTGGCAGGTTGCATTTTTGTATCAATCTGAAGGGTCTTTGATGCAGAAATGTTTAACTTGATGCTGGCTTCTATTTTAAACAATTTTCAGAACAGAAAGTGTCCAAAACTGGGCCTGCTAGATCCGGCAGATTTTGTACTATTCTGCTTCTCTTTAACACGTAAGCCTGCCGGATTTTCCATAGATATATGGAAAATCCGGCAGGTCACTTCAAGTTCGCGTTTTGCTTTTGAAGTGAAAACAGAAGAAGCTATGTGCATACTTCTTTCTATGCCTTAAGTTATCTGAAGAACCTGCCGGATTTTCCATATATGGAAAATCCGGCAGGTTTACGTGTTAAAGATAGGCGCAATAGTGGAAAATCTGCCGGATTTGGCAGGTAGAATTTTTGTATCAATCTGAAGTGTCTTTGATGCAGAAATGTTTAACTTGATGCTGGCTTCTATTTTAAACTATTTTCAGAACAGAAAGTGTCCAAAACTGGGCCTGCTAGATCCGGCAGATTTTGTACTATTCTGCTTATCTTTAACACGTAAACCGGCGAATTTTCCATATATGGAAAGTCCGGGAGGTTCTTCAAATAAGTTAAGAAACAGAAAGAAGTATGCACATAGCTTCTTCTGTTTTCACTTCAAAAGCAAAACGCGTACTTAAAGTGACCTTAAACCGGCAGGTTTACGTGTTCAGGGTTTTTTTTTGGTTTTCGGATTTGCGTCAACCTTGCGTCCCGCTAAGTTTAAGTTGCGTCTGGTTAAGAAATTTTGCGTCCAGGTAGAATTTTTGTTTTATCGTGTTTTCAGTGCGAAAAATTGTTCTATTTTTAAAAAATTTTGATAATTCCTTTATTGTATATAACACTATTTACACTATTTATAAAGTTGATGCTGCTTAAAATGCACGATTACAAGGGTCCCTATAGAATATAGATGCGGCCAAGGTACACGGCAGGGGGTCTGGGGGGCAGAGCCCCCCAGAAGTTGAACAATTGTTTTGCAATTCCAGAATAATCCGTAATGGAAACGTTTAAAAAGATTTTATTTGCACCTGTTGCATCTAGCGCAATACCTTGAGTAATTTTCAATATTTCAATGTTATAATATAGTTAAACTAATTATTAGTATTAAAATGTAATGAAATGTTTAGGAATAGCAATGAGAAAAAAGGTAGTAAAGATCAAATATATATACATTCAGTTTCGAAAACTCTGAGAACTACTGATCCCTGAAAACAGCATTGGAAGTGAGCACCGGGGGGTCTGGGGGGGCGGAGCCCCCCAGAAGTTGGAGATTTTTTGCAATTACGGATTAAATCCGTAATGGAAATGTTTAAAAAGATTAATTTAGCGCAAATATTTTCCGGCTTACTTAAAATATTTACTTTTGAATTTTACTACTTTAAGGAAACCGAAAATTTTGTCCGACTTCTTATTTTAGACGCCAAAAATGTCCAAAAAGGTGAAAAACACTCATCACACCCCGATATAAGTATTTTTAATTTTTCCAAGCTTAAACCTGAATTTTCAAAAATACCGGGTCACCGGTCAGGGGTCGACCGGGTCAGCAAATAGTGACCCGGTTTCATCTCTAGTCTGTAGCATCTAACGCATTTCGTGTGTAATTTTCGATTTTATTGACATACATTATTCCGATGATCAATGTTATAGATAAACTAATTACGGTTTTAAAAATTAATGAAATAGTTATTAAATTAATATCACCAAATATCACTAAGAAGAAAGGTAGTAAATATGGAAGCACAAATTCCATTTTCAAAACCCTGAGAATTAATGATTCCTGAAAGGATTCCCCATTTCACTATTAACGCTAGTTGCAATAAATTCATCGTGAAATGCACGTACATAGGCCTTTTGTATTTGAAAATTTTAGAAAAATGGTAGTCTTGCATTATATAATTCAAATTGCCATTTGTCTATTTTTGCAAAAAACGTTTTTTAGAAGAACAAAGAATTTGGATATTCTGCTCCTGCTAGTTACAAATTTGTCAATTTCGGGGTTTTACTTTACTACTAATCTTAATCCTGCCTGACGTGTTGAATGAGAACAATATAAATGTTCACGATTATGCATCTTGTAAGATCTATATATATTGAAGTGAAATTTATCAGTTCGAAATTATATGGATGCAGGTGGACAACAACTTAATAAATGACATTGAGTAACATTGAAGCATGACCTTGCACCTTGGCATTCTATGACAAAGTGGAAAACACCGGGAGTCTGGGGGCGGAGCCCCCAGAACCTGAAGAAATTTTTGGAAAAAATGGAAAAATTGGTACTGGAAACATTTAAAGATTTTATTCTTTCAAAAGTGAATTTTCTCCCGAAATAATGTTGCGTCTAGCTTGCGTCCACTTAAAATTTCATTGCGTCCGGATAAGAAACTTTGCGTCCAGACGCACATCTGGACGCAAAAAAAACCCTGGTTAAAGATAAGCTGAATAGTGCAAAATCTGCCGGATCTGGCAGGCCCAGTTTTGGACACTTTCTGCTCTGAAAATAGTTTAAAATAGAAGCCAGCATCAAGTTAAAGATTTCTGCATCAAAGACACTTCAGATTGATACAAAATTCTACCCGCCAGATCCGGCAGATTTTCCACTATTGCGCCTATCTTTAACATGTAAACCTGCCGGTTTTTCCATACATGGAAAATCCCACAGGTCGACTGCTTGCATGAAACATTGAAGAAATGCTTTAGTGACAGACTGCATTGAAGATTTAAGATGGGCCTATCTGCAGCATACCTTAATCAGGTTTTACAAAATTGCATACGATCTTCGCGAATGAAGTGGTTCGATTGTGCAGTCAGTGAAGCTGTTGCAAGTGGGTGTGGAAAGTGGCATTTGCCCAGAAATGCACAAGGCCCTTCGGGAATGAAGAAACTTTTGTACTGCACAAACATATAATGACAATTCAGTAGCCTGCCGGGTTTTGGCTTAAGACGTTAGTGGTACTTGCAGGTAACGGCTCCTGCATAAAGCTGGACTCACAGAAACGACATGAAAGCAGTATTATTTAGTTGTATATTAAATTGTGCACAAATTTTTAAAGTTGTGCAAGTGCTCTGCACAAGGATCTGTGCGCCTGCCGGATAAAGGATTTGGGCCCGCTGATGCGCGGCAGGAAAAACTGTTGAGTGTTGTATTCATTGATAAAGTTAACAGTTTGAAGTATTTGTTCTGGCTAGTTTTCGGTTGGAGCAGGGAGATTTGGATTTTGGATATTAAACGGATGTCTCGCGAAAAATTGCCCCATCCATCGCTGAAAAGTCAAACGGTATAACCAACCACTCCACTACTGACACCATAGAGCCCGAAGTCCAACTTTTAGTTCAGACTTATCAATGAATTTTCAGCGCCTGACGACAACTCTGAATAGTTAACACTATCCTAGTAATAGAAATTCATAGTAATTGCAACTTAGCTATGAGTTATAAAACCAGTTTTGCCATTCTTCGCTCGCATATAGCGAGATTGCCACGTTTTATGCAACATTCTTTGCACGTTAATGTAATAAAATTCTCTTTTCTAGCCCGATAGAGCACGGACTTACACCAGCCTATGTGTTTAGCTGTTAGCTTTAGCTTGCCGCACATTTCATGAATTGATTTTCGAGTTGTCTGTTTAAGCAAGCACTAGCAGAGGCTTTATTTAGATTCCGCTCAGCTTGTTTATTTTTTATAAAGACAATTTTCGTATGTGTTATCAGTAGCCATCATTAGCTAACAAATAACTTGTTATGTAACGTTCCAAAGTTCGAATCTGATTGCTCGAATATTCATCGCTTGTTACCACTAGGCGACAAATGTGGCTGCGAATGAAAATCAATGCACAGGCGTGCTAGATGTAGTGAACATTTTATATTGACAGGGTGGTGCTTGGTCAATTTTTCGACCATTTACGATTTTGCCCATTTTTCCCGTTTTAATCCACGTGGTCCTAGAAACAGGACACACGAATTTTGCAAAATATTTATTTTCCTGTTTTTCTCTATCGATTTGACATGTGTTCAACATACGAAAATGATAAAATCGCGCTAAAATAAAAGCAAAGCAAGTCTTTCCGTTTTATATTTTTATACCGCCGGAGGCGGTATACTTGTAATGGGTTGACCCATCTGAATTCCTATGTTTTGCATGTAAATTGCTTGGCGCGGAGGATTTCCGTCCTATCTTCAGCACATGTCCCTGTTACGCAGGTTTTTTTGTCCAACAATTTTTCTACGATTTTGCTATTTTTAGAGCATCATTACAGTCAATTTAGTTAATTTTCAACTCCCTGTAAATTGTTTTGCACACGGTCACTCTCTGCCTTTTCTCATATTACCGAAAATCGGGCGTTATTTGCCTGTCACTTGATTGGCAGAGGGTTAACAGATCAATAAATCGCTAAAACTGATGTTACAATTTTCGTGTGCAAAGATTGATTTGGCGCTTGCACTGTATTTATTTCATTAGTGTTTGCTTAGCTTCAGAATTTAGATAAAATAAATTGTTTAAAATAAACATATATAGATAAATGATAACTTTCTCTCTTGCAGTTTACTCGATAAAATTGCTATAGTCAGAGTAGTGTAGTGGCTAGGGTGTCCGCTTGGCACTGTTCCGGACACAGATCGAATCCTTCTTTAGGTATAATGTTAGGTTCACAATTGGCAGTGGCAAATTGGGCTAAAATACTCCCATTCTTTTGTCACAGAAACGGTAAATGTCGGGGAAGCTAACGTCACCCTCACCGTACACTAGAACAGTATGATGAAAACAAGCAAAACGTTGAACACATAAATCCCAAACTCTACGGCGGTATTATTCCCCTTTTAAGGGGCAACTTGTTTTATTTTTAGTTGCTATTCGCTGCGTTTATTCAATTGCAAATTTTAGTAATTTAGCGCCTGCACCATGTCAGCAATTATAGCACCAATTTTCTGGATCATTGTTGCCATTGTGGTAACCTGTTTCGGGATGCGTCTAATGGGTCGTCGGATTTTCTGTCGTTGTGGAGATTTCAAGGGATTTATTGCAGACATCAACTCCATGCACAATTCTCAGCATCTAGTCGATCCCTACACGTTTACTCATATTCTTCATGGGGTGATCGGGTTTTGGCTAGTCTATGTTCTGAGTCGATGGATTGGCACTCCCTGGCGACTTTTCATGATAGTTTTTGCCGAGTGCATGTGGGAATTGATCGAGAACACGCCAATGGTGATCGATCAGTATCGAAAGAGCACGATCAGTATTGGCTACGAGGGCGACTCAGTGGTCAATACCGTTGGAGATATTCTGTCCTGTGCCTTCGGTTTTATGATATCCTATTTTGTGGGATTCTGGAACGCCCTACTTTACATTATCTTCAGTGAACTGGCCCTGCTTCTGATCATACGGGACAATCTCACAATAAACGTTATCCAGATTCTGCATCCAATTCCAGCCATCAAACGGTGGCAGCAGGAGATGTTGAAAAAGAACTGACAAGAAAAATAATCGTGACGAGTGGATTTTTGAAAAAACATGTGCAACATGTTTTTCTCGAGGGTAATCGGATAGTGAATTTTTAACTGGATAATTTTTACTCTACTTTTGAGAAGTCGCTCCATTCAAAAGCTCCTGAAAATTGATAAAAAAATCCCTGACTTTATTTTTACCAATTATAATTCCAAGCTTTCACTTTTCTGAACAGATCAAAATGATGCATTTTCGTTTTTGGAATATTACTTTTTGAAGCCCGTATTCCGCTGCGAAGCGGGTATACAAAAATCCAAAATTTGGTTAGAGTGCACACCAAAATGGGTAATGCATCTTGTTTTTGCTAATTTTCATCAGATCTTGTAAACAATTGCAACTTGAAATTATAAAAAATAAGTATTTTGGTCAGTCAGTATGATTCTTTAGGGATCATATTATTTTCCGCTAACCTGAAATCGGCGTCATCTATTCAATTCACGCTCTTTCATGTTGTTGTTCGCAACGTAAGCAAAACAGTGGTAAACCTGACTGATTTTCTTGTCTTAATTAAAGGACTATATCGTCGATTATCAAGATGTGTGAATAAAATAAGTTAATTGTGCTGCATTTTGCAAACTCAGTAAAATACATAAATCCGAAATTCAAAATGAATTTAAACGAACACGAACACGAACACGTCTATGATTTTATTTGTTCGAATGGTTGACAATGCTACAGCATTTTCATTAAGTATCTATTTGTTTTGAGTTTCACTGTCTTAACGATATTACTGCCGTCGCATTAATGTTGGTTGTGTAATGTAATTGACGATTTAACCTGATACGTTGCTTCAGTCCTCGGTAGTGGGCCTAAACAGGTGTAGTGGGCTGTAGACTGAAAATCTGATAAAGGAGTGTTCGTTAGACGGCTTAAAACTTAAACGAGCTCCAAGTCCAAGCTTGAACAAGCATTAAAAACGGTTCCAAGATTGTTTTGTTAATTTTTTGTCAGTTTAATTTTGACCAAAATGATCCTCATCTGAAGCTTTTATCAGTCAGTATTCGCTGCAAAATTAATTCAATAGATTGTTGATGTTGTAGAATGTTTCGATTCGTTCGTTCGCTTAGATAATTTTGATGCGTGCTTTGTATTTATATGTTTCTTCTTGCATTTGCCATCGGTTTCTAAGCCTTCTGTTTTTTCTTTGCCACAAAATAAATATTTTGTTTAATTGATGTATCCCTACCAGGAAATATGAGTACGTATATACTTACAATGAGAAGGTGATAACGTCACCTTTTCTAATTAAGAGATCAGTTGCCTCTGAAATTAATCATAATGTACGTGGCGCTGTGTACACGCTGAGGTTTATCTCCTTCACTAATACCAAGAGTACATACTAATGGAATAAGAGTATTTATTAAACTCTTACAGCATATTATGTACTGAATATGCTAGGCAAGGCAGGCTCAGTTCGTTAACTCGGACTCGCTCTGAAACTGTTGGGGGAGCCACTATGAACTAAATACATGTTTCCAGATTAAAGCATGTCTGCAGGCTGATTAATAGCTAATTAGTCCAAAGCTTATGTGGTTGGTAATTTATTAGATATCTTTACCAATAATTGCAACTAATTAGGTTAATTCAATTAAAAAACTAATTCCATAATTTAGTAGCATTTTTCTATGTTATTTATTATTATTATTATTATTATTTATATTTAGCATATTTCCAATGTTATTGAAATTGCTGCATAAAATAAATTCATAGGATTGTATGTTTCGCAGCAGCTGAAAATCATTAGCATATATCAGAGACATAGGTGTACCTTGAGAAATCGTTGGGGGAGGGGGTAGCCGAAATTAAGGTGGGTGGGTCAGCCGGTTTGAGGTGGGGTGGGGTCCGGAAAAATCGAATTTGGGGGGGGGGGGTAAAAAAATTTTTCGCTCAAAATTTAGAAAAAATTCGCGAATTTCGAAAAAAAAACGTTATTTCCAACTAAAAATCAACAATATTTCTTCATTTTGCTCATTTTTAGTCGAAAAGTATTTTTTTGGCAAAACTTCGAATTTTTGCAAAAAATTTCGAATTTTTACTAATTTTGAGGCAAAATTTTCACAATTTTGGAGGGTGGGGTTCTGAAAATTTGGGTGGTGGGGTCTGGGATTTGGCCGTTTGGGGTGGGTCTGCCTCCAAAATTTCGAGGGTGGGGTCGGCACTTTAACACAGATGAGGGGTTCCCCCCCCCCCCCAGGTACACCTATATATACACCCAGGTACATGTATCTACTTTGATCATTGTTCGCTCCGGCTTCAAACTGGAGCCGCACTATAGTCCTCTAGAGGAAACTATGGACTTCCCACCTTTGGCAGGGGTGGCCGCTAGAGACACCAAGCCGTAAGCCTACAATCCGGCCCGGCCCGGCCCGCGGGCCGGGTCGGGCCGGGCCTACAGAACGGGCCGGGCCGGCCGGGGAGTTAGGAAAAATAAACGGGTCGTCAAACGGGCCGAGTACTAGAACGGGCCGGGCTTCGGGCCG
>JASAND010001482.1:0-11718 GCA_030248195.1 Trissonchulus latispiculum
TCCAATTATACTAAACTCGACACGGACTTTCTTTTGCGCACAAAATTTGCGCATGATCTGCGCAGGAATCTGCGCAGCCTCTGCGCAGCGCCTCTGAAGGTTGTCATTGGGGCGTTTTGGACTCATATTATAGGGGTTGATACCGCGACCCCTATGATATATATATATATATATATATACACCAGCGTAGATAGGGGGCGGCCGCCCCCCCCCGAGAATGGTTTTGCCCCCCTGACAAAATTAACCAGAAGAAAAATTTTGTTCATGCTGAAGCAAGCGGGCTTTTAAATTTATTATAAACGCAAAGATATTGCACAAAAATGCCCCAAAAAATTAGTGCATTTGTACTTCATTCAAAAATTTTCGCGCCTTCGGCGCGACTTAGTTATTAGTATACTATATATAACTAAACTACTAGTTTGCTTTACTTTACTTTGCTTTGCCAGGTTTGTAGTTTTATTAGCTGCATTATTGTAAACATGATTGCCTTAAATGGTGGATACTGGAAATGTGCTGCTTGGAATACCCTGTTCTCATGATGGGAGCATCCAATCTGAGTTTTCGTACGAGACTGTAGAAGTGGCAAATATATAGCAAATTAAACTACAAAATTTGGTTTGGCAATTGATAATATACAATGCAAAGAATTCAATGTTTCAATAGCGTTTTAATAGCAAAATTGAAAATTTAAATTTTCTCAACTTTTGGGGGGCTCCGCCCCCAGACCCCCCTTTTTGGGTTTTAGCATACCGCTTTCGGTTGCAATAGATTTTAGCTTAGAACCTTAGAAAAATTTTGTACGTAGTGTTCATACATTGAAGTTCAATGTACATTGAGCAAAAAATAAAAAATTTATCCCCCCCCACGACTTCGGTCCAAACCGCCCCCCTGAAAATTTTTTGTATCTACGCCACTGTATATATATATATATCATAGGGGTCGCGGTAGCGACCCCTATAATATGAGTCAAAACGCCCCAATGACAGCCTTCAGAGGCGCTGCGCAGAGGCTGCGCAGATTCCTGCGCAGATCCTGCGCAAATTTTGTGCGCAAAAGAAAGTCCGTGTCGATATATATAAGTTCCCAGTTGGACCTCTGAGCCGTCCTGGGGTGGGTAATTTTTTTGTTAAAATTTTAACAAATAAAAAATCATTTTTATGTTTCGTTACTGAAGCCAGAACAGCAGCTAGAGCAAAACTAACGTCAAAATCGAGCTCAGCAACCTCGAAAACCCTTATATACGTAATTTTGAGGTTGCCTGACACTTCTGGGAGTCCAACCTGGTGACCAGCCGGGCCTGGACCGTCCGACAGTAAACGTGATCCCGGAAGTCAGTATTAGCCCATAGTTACCTAAAAACTAATGCCAGATTGGAATTCAGCGCCCTCGAAAACCCCCTAGGACATGTTTATAGCCACTTCGAACTGTCCAGTTGGTACCTGGGGGGTCCGGCAGGGGTCACATGACCGTGGGTCATACCCCAGCAACATATATAAGAAGTTCTGAGTTTCTCTGCCAAAATGCCTGGGAATAGGTTATATATAATCACTCACAAACACGAATAAACGTTTTAGCCTTTACAACGGTAATTTAGAGCCATCAGACTTCATACTGGACGCTGTCGGGGGCCATCAGTGACCACTAAGACTTCGGCGGGGTCAGTTGCCTTAGTTGGAGCACTAGGTTAGCGGTTTGGGGTTCTAAACACGTTATTTAGTGCGATCTATCCAAAACTGATGAGAAAAAGTTGCTAGCTGCTCTCTCTGGGATCCGATCCGCCACTGATTTTTTTGTTAGCGGGTGATGTTTTTTGTTAAACCTTTAACAAAAAAATCACACATTTTCGTCTACTGCTCTGGGTTTATTTTACTGGGGGGGGGGCAGGGGGCGCCCCTCCACTTTTGGGTTCCCCCTCCCCCACTCGAGCACCTCCCCCCCCACTTTTTTGGGCTTCCCCCCCACTCACTATAGGGTGCCCAGAAAATGTCAAATTTTTAGGATTTTTGGTCAAAATTTTCAAAATTTTTCCGGCTTCGCCGGAAATTTTTGGTCAAAAATCCTCATTTTTGGTGCTGAAACTCAATTTTTGAGCACTTTTAAGCTTAGTTATAGCAGCATATGTAGAAAACAGGCTTTTTATACGGTATTTTTGGCATTTTTAGCCCATTTTTTTTCCCCCCCCCCCACTAGTGGGGGGGGGGCTCCCCCCCCACTTTTTTTCGCCTAAAGTAAACCCAGCTGCTACTTACTGGTAGGTCGTAGAGCAACGAAACTGGGGTGGTTTTAAAGCTTAGCCCAAGACCTATCCATGGTTCCTTAAAGTAATCGATTTGGTTTAGTTTTGCGAAAGTTCCAGCCAAAAAAACCGAATTCTGATTTTTTGTTAAGCTTGCTATAATTTAAATCAGAAACAGTGTTTAATGAGTTAATACGTATGGAATTGTTTACTTTACGAAATGTGATAAAGATATACAGAAGTCATTAGTAGTTTGCTTTACAGTATAATATTATCTGCTGGAAATATTTGACGCCTGTAATGAATACTAGAGCGTTTGCAAGCGCTTGTGTAATTGTATTTCCACTGTGGGGTAATTAAATATGTATCGTGAAAACGGCTTCTATGCATGTAGAAACATGAAATTTTTTGCAACTGCAACCTGGGTTTTCTTTACCCCCCCACTTTTTGGGTTCCCCCCCACTCGACCCCTCCCCCCCCCACTCACTATAAGGTGCCTAGAAAATGCCAAATTTTTAGGATTTTTGGTCAAAATTTTCAAAACTTTTCCAGCTTCGCCGGAATTTTTTGTTTAAAAATCGTCTATTTTGGTACTAAATCTTGATTTTTGAGCACTTTTTAGCTTAGATGTAGCAGTATACGTAGAAAACACGCAATTTTTTCCGCATTTTTAGCCCATTTTATCCCCCCTACTTTTGGTCTTCCCCCCCCCCCCACAAGTGGGGGGGATCCCCCACTTTTTTGGGCTAGAGAAAACCCAGGCAACATGCAACTTTTAGCACATTGGGTAATTTTGGAGTGACCGGAAAAAAAGAAAAAACCGGAAATGACGTTTTCTTCAGGCAATCTTCTTTCCGGAAAAAACCAACCCTACTTTCCAGCAATTAAAATTGATATAAGGAGCATGAACAATGCCGTCGACAAGGCATAAAAGTGATTATATAAGCATAACCAGTCCTTTACCCCGGAACCCCCCCCCCCCGGAAAAAATCCCCTGACCCCCCCCCAATAGAATAAGCCCAGCACAATATCGATAGCGCACAGTCAGGATATGTCATATGAACAATATGGGTTGCCTAGGGCTTCCCCTTAGTAAATATATAACAGCCGACATTCGAACTTCGGTCATGAACGTTTTTGAGGTCACTTTTGGGTACCCTCACTCTCACTGAACGCATGAAGAGGGCCTAAGGCTCAAACTCACAGGCTGTATATAATGTCGAGATGCGTGGCTATCACCATGAAAAAATTGGGAATCTGCTACTTTCCTGCGAATCAGGGACAGGGTGCGGTGATTTTTTTGTTAAAATTTCGGGTGTTTTTTGTTAAGCTTGTTATATTATGTACCTTCATTAGACACATGCAGAAAATTTCATTAGTCCATGAACTTATATGACTCCAATCAATTTATTTGTTGACACAACTGTGGTTCCACTTTCGGAAATTTGAAATATATATTTAGTTTTTACATACTTTACTGGACACTTATACTCACATTTCGTCTGCAGTCTATTGTAACAAAGTAAAATTAAATTCTCCACAATCACTGGAAAAATCGGTCTTATTTTTGCAAAAACTACATTTTCAATCTTTACAGACACAGAGGTGACGTCAAAAGTTTAGAGTTAAAAGTTGGCGAAGCCGGAAAGTTTTTGAAAGTTTGGCAATTTTAGAAAACACTTTTAGAAAAAACAATTTTAGAAAACCACAAAGTTTCATTGTATTGTTTTGACTTTACTTATATACAGTAGAATGTCGACGAAAATAATGTAAGTATAAGTGTCCAGTAAAATATGTAAAAACTACCAACCTAACAAACTACCAACCAAAAATAAGTTGAACCACAGTTGTGCCAACAAATATATAAATTGTTTGGAGTCATATAGTTCATGACAAATGAAATTTTCTGCATGTGTCTAATGAAGGTTAGACACTTCGCGAAGTGTGCCTAGTCACATTGCAGAAAAACGTAGCTCTGACAAAATTTTCACAATGTGTCTAGTCACTTTGCGAAGTGTCTAAAATGACTAGACACTTCTAGAAGTGTCTAACTTCGCTATCTGTCTACCACATATACATGTTTCGTGAAGTATGTACATACCTTCGCCAACTAAGAGGATCCGAACTTCTCTCTTTCCGTTTTGACCAGAGCTCATAGCTCAAAATCAAAGTAAGAACATCAGAACTAAAACACCATTGTTCAGAATGCATTAACTATAACGCATTCGTAATGGAACCCATATATATATATATACTTCTGCAACATACAAACTCAATCATACATAGGTGTCAATCACCTTGAGAAAAAGTTGGGGATGGGGCTAGCCGAAATTGAGTGGGTGGTGTTAGCCGGTTTTGGGTGAGTGGGGTGCGGAAAATCTAAAATTTTGCTTAAGGTGCTGGTTTTCTTTCGGGTATTTTTGACTCCTACGGCTTTAATCCTTTACGCAAAGGGTTAAAACTTACGAAATAACCTATTTCCTTGCTCTTTAACATTTTAGGACCAGTCCCGTATTCTTAGGCCAAAAGATAAGAAAGTTTTGTTTTTGGCCTTAAGCTCCCAGTAGGTAGACAAGATACGGGATTGGTTGGTATGGCTGGAAAGAGGACACGAAAATGAACATTTTTGCTCTTACAACCTTTGACCTATCTGCAGTGGTTAAGTCAGTATAAGCAAAAAACTGTTTTTAGGGTCAAAAAATGGACATTTTCGACGAAATCAGTTTTTTCCAAATTACTACCACATGATAAGGACAAAATTGGCTTAGTTATACTCAATCGATACATCGTCCAAATGTACATTTTATGAATGCCCATTAGCCGGACTTTATTGCTTTCAGCTAGAGATTTGGCCGAAAAACCATTTTGGCAAAACTGCAATTATTTTGTTTCGAACATCGACTTCTCAAAAACTACTCGACGGATTCCGGAGATTTTCGGCAGAATCAAAATTCGCACTTCTGCGGAGGGACGTTTTTCTTGGTTTGGGCTAAAACATATAGAGTAGCAAGAAAACTCAATGCGAAGTTGCGAAATTTCGTGTTACTGTGCATTTGGCCGATTTTCTCGACCGTTGAGACCTGCTGAGCCAAATCCAGAAAAACGTCCCTCGGACCATATGTCCTTCATATCGTGGCACAAAAAGAACTTTTGGCGGATTCTTCAGTTTTGAGAAATCGATGTTCAAAAACTTTTGGTCTATATTTACTGGCATTTTTTTAGTGGGGGGGCCCCCCACTTTTCGGTTCCCCCTCCACTTTTCGGAGCCCCCCCCCACTTTTCGGCAATCCCCCCCACTTTTTTGAGGGTCGCCCAAAAGTGTCAAAAAATTAGGTTTTTGAGGTCAAATTTTCAAAAATTTTCCCAATTGTTAGCTAATTTATGGACTTATAAGCTCAATTTAAGCTTAAAAACAGCGATTTTTTGCGTTTTTACCTTAAAAATGCTAATTTTTCGCTAAAAATTTTGGTATTTTATACCTTTGGTTCGCCCCCCACTTTTCCGAAGCCCCCCCCACTTCCCCCACCCTAGGGGGGGGGCGAAGCCCCCCCACTTTCAAAACCCTAAAAAAATGCCAGATTTATCCTGTTAGATGTCAGCTTGTCAGAAAATTTCTGCTATTTTTTGCTAATTTTGCCAGTTCTGTAAGCTCACGTGAATGCACAGATAATAAGCTTTAAAACGATGTATATATAAAGCTCTTTGGAACTCCCAAAATTGCGAAAGTTATAGCGTTTCAAAAAAATCACCACAAAAGCACTGCACAAAAGGATACCACCACCTTAAGAATTTCTAAAAAACGCTATGTATTTTCAACCAAAATTTAGCATTATATATAGAGGTCGGGGAAAAACCAAGGAAGTCATATTTTGGACTCTGCAGAACTACTCGGTGGAGCAATCCGGCTATAAATTATTTTCCTATCAAGCCCTGTCTAGACTGACAATCTATATATATATATATATATATATATATATATATATATATATATATATATATTATATACAGTGGCGTAGATAGGTATTTTCTTCGGGGTGGGCGGATCTTTGGCAAGTCGGGGGGGGGGAGGGGGAGTGCGGGGGCCGAACCTACCCCCCCCCGATATTCAGTAATTTTTTACCGTGACCTACAGTCATAAATTTCAACACTTCAAAATAAAATTCATTTTCCCATATTTTCACCAAAAGCGACTACAGAAGCTTTAATTCTTAAATAGTAAACTTGAGAAATTTTCTGATTTTCACCAGAAACGGCTTAATTATATATTAAAGTTGACTTTTTTTAGGTTTTCAACAAAAAAACTGCTAGAGAAACTAACTCAAACTTAAAGAAAATATCAAAGTTGATAATTTTCAACTTATTTTGTACTGAAGTGATTTTGAATCCCCAGAAGTTGAGAATTTTTATATTTTAGACATGAAAGCAATTTTTTTCTAAGCACGTTCTTGCTGTTTTATTTCAGATCAGCAAATAATATGAGCTAGCAATGCACGCGGGGAATGGCTGTGGCTGTGGCGAACCCAAATATCGCGAAAAAATAACACCCGCGGGGGGTGTCTGGGGGCGGAGAACCCCAGAAGTTGCAGAATTTTTCAATTCTAGAGTCTCAGGAATTAATTTAGAGCACTTTCTTTGTTAAGCTATGAGCTATAGGTTTAGTCATTTTCGGAATAAATTACAGGTTAATTTTTTTCAACTGCCACATCTGCAAGACAATAGACAGGAAATTTTATTTCAGGGATATGCAATAATCAATATACATAATGCATAATACTTGTCATAGCTAGCAATTCGTAATACGTATGAGTAAGAATGCAGACAAGCGGGACTATAGGGGCTCAGCCCCCAGTAGAAAATTTTTAGAAATATTACGTTTTAAACCCATATGCCCGGTAATTTTCGCACGACATTTTCCTCTAGTTTGGCTTCGAGCTAGCGATTTTTTGAAAAATTAAAGGTCAAAACCTATTTTTCAGACTACTTTTCCCGATAAAACTGGCGCAATATGCTAAGCTCGCGCCGCGCGCGAGCTCAAAAATTTTTGCTCTAGCAAAATTATCAGGGGGGCAAAGGTGCTTCGGGGGGGGGGGCGCCCGCCCGGCGCCCCCCCTTATCTACGCCCATGTATATATATATATATACCCAGCACAACACTCTACAGCCACTTTGGGTATGCAGTTCTATGACAAAAGTTGCTCAGCTCACTTTGGGCTTTCATTTGATACCAAATTTTACCACTTTTGAAAATTTTGATTTTTGACCCAAAATCGCCTAAGTCCCCACCCCACCCCACCACAGGCCTCTACAGCCACTTTAGGTACGCACTTCTATGACAAAAGTTGCTCAGTTCGATGCGGGCTTTCATTTGGTATCAATTTTGACCACTTTTGAAAATTTTGATTTTTGACCCAAAATCGCCTAAGTCCCCACCCCACCCCACCACAGCCCTCTACAGCCACTTTAGGTACGCACTTCTATGACAAAAGTTGCTCAGTTCGATGCGGGCTTTCATTTGGTACCAAATTTGACCACTTTTGAAAATTTTAATTTTTGACCCAAAATCGCCTAAGTCCCCACCCCACCCCACCACAGGCCTCTACAGCTACTTTAGGTACGCACTTCTATGACAAAAGTTGTTCAGCTCACTTAGGGCTTTCATTTGACTCGAAATTTGACCACTTTTGAAAATTTTAATTTTTGACCACTTGACCCCCTACCCGATTTACCCTTCAAACGGCAAAGTGGAGCCAGTCCAGCAAAATGGGTGGGTCGGTCGGCAAAACGGACTCCGAGAATGAGCTGGGCGCACCAGAAAACCTCTATGGACAAAGTTTTGAGAGGCCATGCACAGTCCTATATGGTGTTCTTGTAAGTCGGTACCGACTTGACCCCCGACAGCAAAGTGGAACCAGCCCAGCAAAATGGGTGGGTCGGAAGGCAAAACGGACACCGGAAATGAGCTGTGCGCACCAGAAAACCCCTATGGACAAAGTTTTGAGCGGCTATGCACAGTCCTATATGGTGTTCTTGGAAGTCGGTACCGACTTGACCCTCCCGGCAGCAAAGTGGAACCAGCCCAGCAATATGGGTGGGTTCGACGGCAAAACTGCTTACGGGAATCAATTCGCCGTGCCAGAAAACCTTTGTATGAAAGAATTGAGCTTTCTAAGTTGAATAAACAGCGAGAAATTTCGATTTTTCATTTTTCGAATTTTCACCATTTTTGACCGGCCACTGTGGTCGCATGGGAAGTGATAGAGAAACGAGACTTAGCTATTTAGTTAGTTCAATATATGTAGTTCCTGAATATAAAAAGAAATCAGCTCCAGCTCTTAACGTTCGAGCAGCGCAGCGACCACAAAAATGGTCATTTTTCGCTCTGAGCCGACTTTGCGGCGCCGCTGTGGCGCACCTGCGGCGCAAAAAAAGTAGCGATTCTTAAATGGCGCATGGGGTACTACCAGACCCTATACCCCTTTAGGCATAGGTGAACCAGGCTACAGTTTACCCCCTGTGAGACCCCCCTCCCCCCCCCTACCCGGCCTCAACTACTCCCCCCAAGCCGAGCTCAAACCCCCCTCCTCCCCACCTAAAACTGGGTCCAAACCAAGTAAAAAATACAAAATTTTTGAAAAAATTTTTTGAAATTTCTGAAAATTTTTGAAAAAAAATCGCAAAAATGGATGTAAATCAGCTATAAACAGCTAAAGATGGCTATTTATAGCAATTAAAAGGTAATATACGCAATTATAATTCACAATCATATTTTAGCACAAATTTGTCAATTTTCAAGCCCTATTTTCGCATACGAATGCTATTGACAGAAGCTTTTGAGTACATTTTATGTACTGTACATCGAAAAAGGACCATTTTAAGCCAAAAAAAACTTGGGTACAGTTTAGGGGGGGTCCCCCTCCCCCAAATTTCGGATTTTGGTGGGGTCACCCGAGCCAAATTTGGACCTTCTACTCCCCCCCAACCCAAACAGGTGGTACACCTATGCCTTTAGGTCCGGCCTCCGCTGCAGATTACGTGAAAGAGGCGGAAAGTCAGGCCAATACGACCATTAAATAGGAGAAACCGGAAAAAAACATCGCCGCCATAACCGGTCCGGGGCGCAACTTTTTAACGGAAAGTGATACGGGGCTGAAACTTCGCACACATACTAAACTCGATGTGCTCTACAATTTGCGCATGAAATCTGCGCAGGATCTGCGCAGGATTTTGCGCAGCTTATTTTAAGGTGTCTCCAGGGACTTTTAACACATATTATAGGGGTCGCTGCCGCGACCCCTATGATATAGTAATCGCCAAAAAAGTTCGTTTTTAATGCCGAAAATTTTTGAAAATATGGCCTTCTGAGCGATTTTTTCAGGGCACAAGTTGGTACCAAAAGGGGCACCCACTTTTTTGGGTGGGATTTTTAGGGGGGAAGGGGAAGGGTGTTTACGGGGGCCCCGATTTGGGCCGATTTTGGGTGTCGGGCCCCCCCACCAGAAAAAATGTTCAGCTGTTTATATGCATATTTAGAATGTTTTAAGTTTTTTTAAGAATCGGCGTTTTTTTAAAAAATGTTTGCTAAAAATCGAAAAATTTTTGCTTAAATTAGAGAAATGTTTTGGAAAATGACGGTAAAATTTGCTAAAATTTGGCAAAAAACTGGATTTCCCAAAAAAGGTCGCTGGATTTTTGAGTCGGGCCCCCCTTCAAAAAATCCTGGCACCGTTACTACTTACTGGCCTCACCCTGGCTACGCACCTGCATGCAGGTGTGTTGGGGCGGTCGGTACCCCTCCCCCAAATGGGCAGGCAACGTATAGCGCGGCGGGAAAAAAAGATGTTTTAGGGCTCATTTTGATGTTCTTCACAAGGCCTCATGGTATATATATATATTGTTAGATTTTCGATTTGTCGCTTACTAAAAAAGTTACAGCCAAATTTCGAAAATTTGGGTATTTATTATATTTCCCGCCGCGCTATATACGTACATATATACATAGTTTCCTTGGGGGGGTATCCCCCAAAAATATTTGACCAATTTTAAACCCCCCCACCCCGAATTTTTGGCACTTATTTAGGTATGGGGGGATTTTTTCGCCTTGGTCCCCCTCATGGTTCGAAAAATTTTTTGTCTCCGATTTGGCTGAAAAGTTGTCCCTAGAGTAAATCGAGGTCGTTGATTTCAAAAATCGAATCGAGAGATCGATCCGACCGAACCCTCGATCAGTAGAGTCCATTGATCAAAATTTGGGGGTGGGGTCTGCCTCCTAAGTTTCGAGGGCGGGGTCGGGACTTCTCCATTTTGTAGAACAGCAAAATTATACATACATTACATATATACATTTTTAAACAAACAATTGGTTTATTCAGTAAAGATTATAGTAACGCAGTAAAACATTTACTGACAAGGAGTACAAAGAACTGCATATACAGCTCACAACAGTAAAAACAAACCAAAGTCCAGACTACGAACGTATATACATGTACAAACTACGTGCAAAATCGTGAAATTATATAAACATGTGCAGTAAAATAGCCACAGAAAATGTTAGAAGAGCTTTGTAGAAATCGACAAATCTATATCCCGCAGTTTAGATTGAAAAACATCAAGTGAATCAACATTGACAACTTCAAAGGGAAGGCTATTCCACAATTTAACTATTCTGCTACTGAAAAAGTTCAATTTCTCATTTCTTCGGCATTGTACAGAATCTAACATTAAATTATGACCCCTTAGTCTCGCATCCTGATGGTAGGCAAAATAGTAGGAAAAATCAACGTTGTCGAGATTCTTTACTATGCGAAAGCACTGATTGAGATCTGCTTTGATTCTGCGCAATTCCAAACTTTCTAATCCCAAAATTGCCAAACGCTCAGAATATGTTTTGTTGCGCAAACCTGGAATCCGCTTTGAAAACCGCCTTTATACGTTTTCTACTCTCTCTCAGTGTCCTTTTTAAATACGGAGACCACACCGGCGAATCGTACTCCACAATAGGTCGTATATGAGTAGTGTACATTGCACACAGAAAATCCCAGTTTCGTGATCGAAATGACTTAAAAATAATGTTCATACGAGTCAAAGCTTTAACACTATATTGACGAACAGTGTTGAGAAAATTTTAATTTATCATCAACGATTACTCCTAGATCCTTCATGGAGTTTACAGCTGGTATCTGAACATTGCTCACTGTAATCAAATTTATTGTTGTTTCCACCGAAATGCATTAAAACACACTTTTCCAAAGCAATTTTCAGTTGGTTCTCGTTCGCCCACCCAAAAACGTTATTGATATCATTCAAGAGTACACTACGGTCAGCATCACTACCACACCTGTAATATATTTTAGTGTCATCCGCATATATTTTTACATAGCTATGTTCGACTCTACTAATTACATCATTAATATACATCAAGAATAAAAGTGGACCTAACACACTTCCTTGATAAAATCACTACAATACGTAACTGAACGAAGTAC
>JASAND010001483.1:0-22356 GCA_030248195.1 Trissonchulus latispiculum
CGTTTTAACTCTTGTCCTTGACACATTTAAATGTTGACCCTCATAGCTCATATTGCATTTTACATGCGACTGCAAGGAGCATTTTTCCTACTTGTATATATATAAATGTTCAAAATTACCACTGATTAAATTGCCACCATTAAAATGATTGTCCGTAGTTTATGTTGAGTTGATGTTTGGTCTGTTTGCTTCTGTTGTCGGAAAAGTAAAGGTATCTTCCACCTTTAGATTTTCATGCATGCAAGTGAGGTTCAAAGTTCGCGCGAATAGGGCGGACGGAGGGAAGTCCCTATTCGACTTCCAGCACTGGTTTCGATTAATTTAGTTGCCGAGTAGACTCGCTATTCGGAACACAGCTGGTTTCGATTATTTTAATTGCCGATTAGAGTCCCTATATATTTCGCGCACAAAGCTGGGGGGCGTTTCAAAAGACGCTCCTAAGCTTAGGAGCGCTCCTAAGTCCAGCTTAGTAGGAAACTTAGGAGAATCCCGTTTCAAAAGATTCCTCCTTAGTAGCAATTCTCCTAAATCCTTAGGAGCGCTCGGATAACTCCTAGCTTTTTCTCCTAAGTCAGGCTAGGTTAGGAGAACGTGGTGTGAATTTGGGAAATTCTTTTGGAAACTCGCTTAGGAGCGCTCTAACTGCGCCTTAGGGCTCTAAGACGCTCTAACTATTCTCCTAAGTCTGCTCTAAGCGCGCTTAGGGCGGACTTAGGAAAGTCTTTTGAAACGCCTCCTAGTTTATGTTGAGTTGATGTTTGGTCTGTTTGCTTCTGTTGTCGGAAAAGTAAAGGTATCTTCCACCTTTAGATTTTCATGCATGCAAGTGAGGTTCAAAGTTCGCGCGAATAGGGCGGACGGAGGGAAGTCCCTATTCGACTTCCAGCACTGGTTTCGATTAATTTAGTTGCCGAGTAGACTCGCTATTCGGAACACAGCTGGTTTCGATTATTTTAATTGCCGATTAGAGTCCCTATATATTTCGCGCACAAAGCTGGTTTCTGCCATTTCCACGATGAAAACGGCATTTTTCTGCTTTAGTCGAAGCCGAATTGTATACCAATCACCGTGTAATTTATATCTACGCGTTTCCCTATTCTACCGGTTTGGTTGCCCGTCGAGGGCATTTTCTCCGTAGTGTGCACTTTTGTAAGGTGTGCGTCTGCCTTAATACTAGATGTATATAAGTCTTTCCTGCCAACAGAATTTGACGTTTAACAAGGTGTGCGCCAGCCCGAGTAGTGGACATCACTGCAAGGCTCAAGTGTGCGTCTGCCTTAGTATCGCCCATAGGGTAAAACGGGGTAATAAGGGACAAAAGCGTTTCATAAGATTTCACTAAGATGCAACATGAAACCTTTCTATCTGTTTTAATACGCAACCAAATGTTATGATTTATGTATATGTCGAATTGAAGCTTTGTTTGTTACGAATGTTTTGCTATAATTATGTAGGTGCCTACATATGTTGGCACCTATGGGTGTAAAGGCGTATGCGCGGCTCCCTGGAGACCGTGTTGGCCTGGTGCCAGCTAATTAGAGGTCCGGGAGTGGTAAAAACGTTACTACTATTATATGTTGGTAGACAGGATCCCCCCATGTTACCTTTTTTGGTCATTTTGGCACCTGGCCAATTTTGGCTCTGTGCCAAGGGCCCAAATTCGGACTTTCGCTATTTTTCGCAAATTTTGGTCACACTTTTCTAGAACTGGGTAGAAACTGGAGAGGTCTAGTATCTTTTGTTGGGAATGACCGATAGGGGTGCATAAAGTAACGAGGGGGATTTTTTAATTTTGCTTCCTAGCTTTCAGGAGATAGGCCCAAACTTTGCATTTTTTGGCCTGTTTTGGCTAAAAGTTTCTAAGTCCCACTTTTACTAGAAATGGCCTAAAAGTCACTAAAAATGGAGTTTTTCGGTCTCGGGGTGGTATCCATGTATGGTAAATCGGGGTCGCTGAAAATGATGAGCATACTGCCGATACTGCCCGCAGTGACCACTGGTCAGCATGGCTCCCGTGGTTCCTTCCCAGGGTCAAAGTACGGAAAACACACTATAAACAGCGTTTTTCTGCGTTTTGGTTGTGGACATTTATAGTAAATCGACTCTCGTTTCAATGGGCATATTGCCGAAATCGAGGGAAGTGACCAGTGGTCACTATGGCCTATAGTGTTTATTGATCACTGGTCAAACAGCCTAAAAACAGCGTTTTTCGGGGTTTTGGTTGTGGGCATTTATAGTAAATCCGCTACGCTCGTTTCAGTGGGCATATTGCCGAAATCGAGGGAAGTGACCAGTGGTCAAACCCCTTAAAACAGCGTTTTTCGGCATTTTGGTTGGGAGCATATATAGTAAATCGATTACGCCCGTTTCAATGGGCATATTGCCGAAATATAGGGAATGACTAGTGGTCACTACGGTTTATGGGGCCGACTGACCACTGGTCAAACCACCTAAAACAACGTTTTTCGGCCCTGTGGCGGTATCCATATTCCATATAGTAATTCCGTCTCGCTGAACACGATGGGCATACTGTCGAACTCTTTGGGGTGGCGAAAAAGTTTTATCCCTATACCAGGGGCGCAGCCAGGGGGCATGCGGGGCATGCGGCCGCATGCCCCGTCAGGATTCGGAAATAAGAAAATTAACCGACGAAAGTAAAGCTAACTAGAAACAAAAATTTCGCGACTTCGCTGCTAATTAAATTTATATATTCGTAACTTGAATGTATGAAAACAGTACTGGAGTAAGTCTCTTCAAGCAAATCTACTTCTAACGTCAACAGTCAAGATGTGTCCAAATTTATTGAAGCACAATTTTTCGACTTTATTGCTGAGTTTGCGAACTTGTCGACAAATATTTCTGACTCCCACCGTGTAGCACACAGGTTTTCTCAAAATATTGATGCGAGCTTGTTTCTTCATGAGCAATTCACAAAAAATAGCTGGGTATACTTTACTGAGGGGGCGGGGGGCACCCCACTTTTCGGGTCCCCCACCTCCTCACTCACTCTTTTCAAAATTTTTCCGCCTTCGCCGGAATGTTTTGGTCAAAAATCGGCTATTTTGTACTCAAACTCAATTTTTGAGCACTTTTCAGCATAGTTATAGCAATACATGTAGAAAACAGGTTATTTTTACTGTATCTTGGAAGTTTTAGACTATTTATTCCCTCCCTCATTTTTCTACCTCCCCCCCCTCTAGTGAGGGCTCGCCTCGCTCCCCACTTTTTTCGCCTAAAATAAGCCCAGAATAGTCCTCCCGTAAACGTTTGTTTTTAACCCTGACCTGGTCGCCTTTTCTTAGATTTCCTACTCTTTGAGAAATATATACATGTTCAAAAATTGTTTTCTTGTTATTATAGCCATGGGGGGAATCCATATTTTCGGATTTTGGCTGGAACTTTTTTATTATAGGGCTAGCTATGAACTTTATATACTATCGTACTCGTACTTAGAACTTTCTTGTAAGCCTATTTGCACTTCTTTAGGTTGTACCGTTAGACCGGTATAATGCAAAAAGTAGCGGGGAACAACCCAATGGGTAAAAATCCCAAATGGGGGGGAATAAACCCACCCTTACAGGTCTTAAAAATTGTCGTAGCGCAATTCTGACACTTTCTGTGTAAAATTCAGCCCTTTTTAGTTAGTATAAACAAAAACCCTATCTAAGTATATAGCTTTTTTGAGATCTCATGTGCCGTTGAAAATGCAGCATCAACTGGACAGGTTTCATAATGTTTAACACATAAACATAGGGCAATTTTTGAAAAATGCCAAAAACCAAGTAATTTGATAAACTTATTAGTCCATCGTGTGGGGAATCATGTTTTACGTAGAACTGGCTGTTAAAATCCACAGTTGGACGTGTACTGGGCCCTCCAGCAGCGAAATGGCACTTTTAGAATTTTTAGCCTCTAGCAAGCCAGGTAAGCAAAATATCCGAATCTGACCGCATAGGATGACGCAGCGTGCTCGATAGTGCCGTGCTGTAGTCTCTGACTATTTCCCTGTTGAGTTGTTGAAAAATTTTCAAAAAATGTGGGTGGGTTCCCCCCCAAAGTGGATTTTTCCCCGCCACATTTGGCAATGTGCCAGACTAATGGTGCATCAGACCTGTCTAACTTTTGCTGTGTGCAAAGAGGAAGAGTTGCTATCATTGAAGATATTTGCAAAACGTTTCTAGCCCAACCCAGTCAAAAGTTACATCGGTCCAAACTTTTGGAAAAGTTTTGGATGGTTGTTCAAAAGCAAAATGTAGGTGTCATTTTCAAAATGTCATAAAATGAGCAGGAGTGAACCAAAGGATTTGATGCAAATACCCGAACCAGCACCTTAAGTTCACAGGTGACGTAGCTAGATTAGAAGTTCGCTTTCGTTCGCTTAGATTAGAAGAAGCTAGATTACAAGCGTCTCGCCGAAGGACCTAATTTTTTTAATTTTTTTTAATTTGTCTTCAGATTGGTGCAGGAGTTTTATGTAAAATAAAAGTTTTCACAAATTGACACAACAAAATATTTGCGGAAAGTTTTGCAAAAAGTGCTCTAAAATAGGTTTAAAGCAGTTTCATATTCTAAAAGCTTTACCCTTAGTTGGGGGCTACCGCCCCCGGATCCCAGCCCTATTGCAATGATTTCCATTGCTCAATTTTGTTAAATTTTTTGTTAAATTTTCTCAGCTGCTGGTAGGCACCAAACTCCCCGATATTCTGGACATTTATTGCTTGAGGCTTTAACCAAAATTGATATTTTTATATGTGTTTATAGATATTAGATATGTAGAAACGCAAAAAGTTCTTAAAAATGCCTGGACTAAGGCTAAAAATAGCCATTTTTAAGAAAAATATCCGGCGAAGTCGGAAAATTGTTAAAAATTTACCTACACTTGGCAAAATATAGACCTCATTAACTGGGAAGCCCAAAATCCCGGGGGGGGGCACCGGTTTCGAGGAAGGTCGATTTCGGAGGTCGGGCCCCCCCTGTAAAAATACCCTGATTCGAATGCAACCATCCACAACATTGCTTAAGGATTCACTGAGAAAGTTATTTTTTGTTAGTGTTAAAAACGTAGACTTTGGGGAAGTTTTTGATATTTTTGAAAGGATGGCCTTCTGAGCGATTTTTCATCGCAAAGTTTGGTAATTGGTACCTCTAGGGTCACCCACTTTTTTGGCGGGGCAAGGTCGTTTATGCCCCCTCCAGTAAGTAAGTAAGTATAACTTCCCGCCCGCTAGCTGGTGAGCTGCCGCGTGGCCCCGAAGGACATTCAATCACAGAAACCCTGTTCATGACAGGGTTGCCGTCATCGATTGTAGGAAGTTTAAGACGGGGACTTGTCGCCTACACGCGCTTTGTGTAGGTCAGTAGGACGAGACCCTATTTGCCTGAGCAGGTTTAACAACTGCACCACTCGCAGATTACCAGAGTAATCACCGCGTGGAGGCCCAGACAAATATGGCCAAGCCCCCGATTCCGTCCATTTGACCGACACGCATGCCCCCTCCAGTAGTAAATGAAAACCCAGCAAAACCACTCTAGTGGAGAGAAATTGATTTTCAAAAATTCTGGTCCGCATGCCCCGTCACAAAGTCCTGGCTGCGCCACTGCCCTATACCACCCACAAACAGAAGTTGCAGCGGCCGAAGCTTGGGGCGGAGGTGAGAACTAAGTGGTACTGTATATTTATATAATCAGTTTTCTGCTCTACCTACGGCACTGTTCAAGGTCCTTGTATCCATTACCGCATTGCTGGAAAGGGATCCTTTAAGATGACAGAAGGACAGGAAATAAAAATGCTCCTCTGGAGCATGAAAAAAGTAATATGGGTGATGGTGAGGTTGCAAAATCAAGAGAGGACTAGTTTTTAAAATGCTTAATATGGGGCTAGGTTCAAAAATAGAAGAGGGCTAGGTTGTGAGCGAATTAATATGTGCACAGCTTCGCCGAACAACCCATATTCGCGGGATTTCACGTTTCGTCTTAGCTTTAGCTATCAATGTCAGTCAATAAAAAATTTAAGCAGTTAAATACTCATTGAATATAGCTGTTTGTGTACACTGTTAGACTACTTAGGAATATACGTATACGTAAATTATCATCATTTTGTTGTGTTGAACTACGGCAGGCTCTACTACTAGGAGAGATCTAAGGCTATGATGCTAAAGCTATTGGCCCAAGTCAGGAGGAAATAGAAGATCGTCGGAGAGTCCTAAATTATTCTTGAGTATAAATTTTCCGTATAAATGGATACGTAAAATGCAGTGGTTGGTATAAAGCACTTATTGAAGAAAACGTTTGCTAAAATAAAAGTTCGAATAAAGCTCGAACACATATATACCGTAGCTGTAGGTTATTTATGAACTATAAACTAAATGTATCCTGGATATGCATAATAATTTACATTTACAAACCGCGAATATGGGTTGTTCGGCGAAGCTGTGCCCATATTAATTCGCTCACAACCTAGTCCTCTTCTATTTTTGAACCTAGCCCCATATTAAGCATTTAAAAAACTAGTCTTCTCTTGATTTTGCAACCTCCCCATCACCCATATTACTTTTTTCATGCTCCAGAGGGGCATTTTTATTTCTTGTATTACTTTCGTTTCTCTTTTGTTTGCAGGGCAGACCACCCAAGCTGCTGCAGCTCCAGGAGGAACCGGCCTGCCTCGTCCAAAGCGGCGTCGACGCGACTAATGCGTAAAGCTGACGGCCGACATGAACCTTTCCCCGGTGATCCTTCATAAAAACGTATGTAGATGAATGTTTCAGAATTGTCTGGCTGTGTAAAGGTAAAGGCTTACCCCAGGAGATATCTCCGTCCTGCCACAGGACATGGGGGTGCCGGTTCTCATCCCCGGATTCTTAGCCGTAGAGCCAGGAGTGTCACCTCAAATGATTACTGTATCCTTGGAAGGGGGGCCGGCCCTTCTGCACAGACTCCTGTTACCTTCCACCGTAGTGGTACCCATTTACCGACCAGTTAAGGATAGATAGTTGGGTTGGCTAGAGTCGAGAAAGCTTTTGCGGCTTCTGGGGATCGAACCACCGACCGTAAGATTGGAACTTCTGACCAGCGCCTTGATCACTCGGCCATCTCGACTCAATTTAGTTTTTCGCCCATTCCCCCTAGGGAGGGAGAAGTGGGGAGTGGGCTTCCGAAAGTGGGGGATATTAGGAAAAAATTTGTGTGAAATGTTGCTTAGTCTGTTTATTTTTGCTCAGTAACGCTATTAATTTATCTCTGAAAATCCCTTTTTCGTATTTTTTGTCTGGCACATTCCTTTTTCTCGGGAGCAAAATTCCTTTTTTATTTCTTTTTCTGAGAAAGCTTTTGATTTTGATCCTATTTTGATTCACTTTTTGATACAGCAGAATAAATGCTGAAAACTTTCGCTTAGTCTCATAATATGCACTATGAAGAATACTTTTCCATACATGCATCTTTACGAATACTATTGTACACTATAACCGGTGCATTTAATGTTTGCTTGTGCTCTTCACTATGCCCGGAAAGTCGAAGTGAGTATTATTCCGCCCACTTGCTTTCGGATTACTTGTTTTAGAGCACCTTGTATATATCAAGAGTACGTAATAGATAATAGGGTTGGTTTTTTCAGGAAAAAAGATTGCCAAAAAACCTTTTTTCCGGTTTTTTCCATATTTTTCCTTTTTTCCGGTCACCCCAAATTTACCCAACGTGTTCAAAGTATCCCTATTTCATGTTTGTGCTCGCATATAAGCAATTTTTACCATATTTAATAACTCCACAGGGCTAATGCAATTACACAAGCGCCCCCAAGGGTTCCAGTTTTGAGCACAGGAATCATATATTTTTAAAAAAACGATACTTTAATCAAACTTCAGGCGAGTCCTGTAAACTAGAGTTGGGACCGGTTCCACTAGAACCGGTTGGAACCGGAACCGAACCGGAAGGAATTTTAGAACCGGAGCCGGAACCGGTAGGATTTGGAACCGGCCGGTTCCACTCTTAAAAATGGACTTGAACTAATTTTTTTGCAGGAGTTTAAATTTTGCAAAAGCTGGATTTTGTTTTTGTGGTTGCCATTCACTGTTGCCATTCATATTGTCTTTTTCAAGCTAGTGACTGAAATTGAAACTAAAAATCTAGTTTGAACTGAAACTAAACAAATTTAGACCTGACGGCGATATATGTAGGATGAGACTGATAATAATTAAGAGTTTCAAACTAAACGTGAAATGAAGGTACAATTATTGGAACTGAAACTGAAGCTGACACTCCATAGAATAAATTTAGACCCTAAACTGAAAACGACAGCTTCAGCTTCCACTGAAGGTGACACAAACTCACAGTTTCCCCTTTTCAGGCGATCGAGGAACATTTGCATAGAGCCGAGGCATAGAATTAAGTGAAAGTTCAAATATTTCTTTGAATCAACACTTCTTTGAATCAACACTAGTGACATTATCCCGTCTGTTAAGACAAAAATTAAATGTTAAACATACTTGAAAAATTAGGAACATGTATTGTAAGGGAAAATTTCTACTTCCGGAATGTCGTAATTTTTTGTTTTCATGCTTCCGATTTTTCAAATTGTATTAAGTAATTTTGTGTATATTACAAAATGCAGTTGTGAAAATGTCTCTAAATTAATTTTAACGAATTTTTGAAATTTTCTGTTCTAAAATTCCAATTGTAATTGATGAAAGACGGGCACTTTCGTTCAGACGTGAACGATACATCGCCGAATGAGAACTTTAACCAGCTTACATATTTGAATATTAACCTGATAACCTCATAGAAAAGATGAGAGCTCGATGGGATGTAGTCGGAAATTGAGTATATCTTCTCAAAAAGTTGGTAAATGGAAGGTGGCGTTGTCAGCACTCAAGATTTAAGCAACATTTTTTAAAAATTAGTAAATTTTAGAAGAGTAGATAACTTCGAAAGTTGAGTGCTTATTTTCTTATTTTTAAGCTATCGGCAGCGGAGACGAAAGTCAATCAAAGTTCAAATAATGGAACAGCATGTAGAAGTATCTGTTAGCTATTTTGTGTAATCAAGCGACTGTACATTTCCTCGTTAAATATAACTTTAATATATATGTTCTTCTTTCCAATTTGGCTTTCAGCTTTTAAATATTTTAAATGCATTTAAATGTTTTGGAAACTATTTGCTTCTGACACTGTACTCTTTTTAAAGAAATAAAAATTTCCAGTATATCTCAATTCTCAGCATGTTTTACTGAAACGTTGTGCAGTTTACAAGATTCTGTCTGATTACAAGGCGCTGTCTGCATTTAGATGCACAGTAGAATCTCACCGTGAATTATCGAAACAATTTGCTCCACCATACTAAAGTTTTAAATTTTCACAAGTTTTAGTGTATGTTGTGCATATAGTAACAGCACTTGTAATGGAGCAAATTCAAGGTAAGGCAAAAACTTTAAAATTCTAAGTAAACAAAACAGTTTAACCCAGTTGGTTATTATCGCATTACCTATTCCAATTCTTTTGCTGTATTGCTTTATAATTTTGATTGTATAACCCTTGCTGGGGGCCTGCATCCAATATTAAATAATGTTAAAATGTAACTACGAATTTTGTACTTGTAACCGGGAACCGGAAGCTAGAACCGGAACCGGTACTCTAGAACCGGAACCGGAACCGGTTTTGAAAATTGGAACCGGTCCCACTCTACTGTAAACCTTGCTGGCATTTTTTTAGGGTTTTGAAAATTGGGGGGGGCGAGCCAAAGGTAAAAATATACCGAAATTTTTAGCGAAAAATTAGCATTTTTAAGGTCAAAACGCACTGTTTTTAAGCTTAAAATGAGCTTATACGTCCATGAATTAGCTAAAAATTGAGAAAATTTTTGAAAATTTGACCTGGCTGTAGAGTGCTGTGGTGGGGTGGGGTAGGGACTTAGGCGATTTTCGGTCAAAAATGAAATTGTTCAAAAATTGTCAAATTTGGTACCAAATGAAAGCCCTAAGTGAGGTGAGCAACTTTTGTCATAGAATTATATGCTCAAAGTGGCTGTAGAGTGCTGTGGTGGGGTGGGGTGGGGACTTGGCGATTTTCGGTCAAAAATGAATTTTTTAAAAGTGGCCAAATTTGGTACCAAATAAACGCCCTAAGTGAGCTGAGCAACTTTTGTCATAGAATTGCATGCTCAAAGTGGCTGTTGAGTGGGGTGGGGACTTGGCGATTTTCGGTCAAAAATGAATTTTTTTAAAAGTGGCCAAATTTGGTACCAAATGAACGCCCTAAGTGAGCTGAGCAACTTTTGTCATAGAATTGCATGCTCAAAGTGGCTGTAGAGTGCTGCGGTGGGGTGGGGACTTGGCGATTTTCGGTCAAAAATGAATTTTTTTAAAGTGGCCAAACTTGGTACCAAATGAACGCCTTAAGTGAGCTGAGCAACTTTTGTCATAGAATTGTATAGTTAAAGTGGCTGTAGAGTGCTGTGGTCGAGTGGGGTGGGGACGTAGGCGATTTACGTAGGGTCAAATATGAAATTTTCCAAAAGTGATCAAAATAGTGGCTGCTTGCGCATGGTGTTCGGAAATATATTATATTGGTTCTATTTTGCGCATACACATGTAAAAGAATGGAAAACAAGAACCAAAAATGCTCATTCGTCGCATGTAAAATACATATGAGTACTCTCCAGGTAGGTTGCACAAACACGGAAACTAGCCTGTAAAATGCATATGAGTGGCGTTGAGGTTGTAAATTAAGGAAAACAAGTTGCAACGGCTTAACATATGAGCCTGTCCTACAACGAGGCTCATATTGGCGTCACAGTGCAGCCTCGTTAAAGGTCGTCAGATCATCATATTAAAGAAAAACCGAATGAACAGAAATAATATGTTAACATTGTGGCCTGAAAGAAATGGACTGAACGAAGTGAACTGCGACACTACAAGTTGAACTGTACATGCAGGCTGATGTTTCCCGAAACACCATGGCACCTACTATTTCCGGAAGCACTATAGTACACCTACTGTTTGCTCGGGACACTATGACACACTACTCTCACATACGTAATGCTTTTCCCACTTGGCTCTGAGTCAGAGCGCAGAGTGGCATGCCGTATGATGCGTATGCACAGTATAATGTCTTAGCGACAAGATGTGTAAAGGACAATTTTGTAATGAAAAGCTTTACGTACTATTTATATGAAGGTCAAATATCGACAAATTATATTATGAGTTATGACATACGCCAATATGAGCCTCGTTGTAGGACAGGCTCATATGTTAAGCCGTTGCAACTTGTTTTCCTTAATTTACAACCTCAACGCCACTCATATGCATTTTACAGGCTAGTTTCCGTGTTTGTACAACCTACCTGAGAGTACTCATATGTATTTTACATGCGACGAAGGAGCATTTTTTGTTCTTGTTTAATAGCCCCACAGGCGTAATACAATTACACAAGCGCTTACAAGGTTTCCTGTATTGATTACTGGAATCAAATACTTTCAGCAGGGGATACTGCAAAGCAAGCTACAGATGACTTCTGCAGATCTTGGCGGTTCTACTAGACCTGGTATGTGGCTTTCGCAGGTAACACACTTCGTAAAGTAAACAATTCCAGATGTTTTTGTTTTTGGTTGAACACTCCACAGTTACCATACTTTTTTGATGGATTTTGTATGTTTTATTCAGGGCTCATCCATCGAAACCGCAAATTTTACGCCGTCCATATGATCAGATTGTACCAGTTGTCCCACCAGAGGTCCGCCGCAGTGACCGCGTCCTTCCTCCAAAGTAAGTTAAAAATGTAATCAGTAGTCATATACTGCTAATCGTATGGTATTTGGTACCTTGCTACATTGTACATATTTACATTTTCTTCTAAATTTTGGCTATTTGCGGCTCTGCCTGCCAATAAAGGGGAGAAGGGGCGGTTGAGGTAGGGGGTAGTTAAGAGGCCAGCATGCTGTCCATTTGTTTTGTTATAACTGCTGTTCGCTGTATATATATAATAATCAGACACTGATACGTAAACAATGTATTTTATTAGAATTTGTATCACACATTTTTGTAGTTATACTAGGATTAATAGCGTGAAGAAAAATGGCGAAAAATGGCGGGCCTCGCCACAAAAATTAGACGCCTATATTTACACGAAGAGCGTGGCATACAGACGCACACACACACAAATGGCGAAAATGGCGAGACATAGCCAGGAGTCAATTGTAGAAGGCTGTTTATGCAAATTAGGCTTCTATAGCGCTGACTTTTTCCAGCTAAGACAGTTGCGTTGTTGTGCATACTTCACGTATATATACACACAAAAGTCTTCTGCACGCACACAACTAGTTCTATGCAGACAGTCCTGTGTGCACTCTCTCTTTCGCTTCCCCAAGCCTTTTTGCATGGGGGACCTGCTTCCGCGGGAAAAATCCAAATAAGTAAGTGACAGGAAATTAGGCCCAATGCAATCTTACTCTGAAATCGCCCTCCACAAAAGACTAAAGTCTGACACAAAAATGTGTGTACAAAATCTGTAAGGCCTCCGGTGAACTAAATATACGTCGTAACCCCATAAAACCATATATTTTCGGAATCCTTGCAGCGAGACGAACATTTTTATAAAATATAAAATTTTCTAAAATTTTAATATATCGGTTTTTCGGGGATTTTTTTCGGACCATTCAAGCTATTCAGCTCATTCTTTCCGTAAAGTTTTCCCGTCCGAAGATGCATCGATTGACACTAGAAAAGAAATCGGTTGAGAAATAAGCATTTTATTCCTAAATTTAGTTTTTCCATTTCCTTTGATGTTTGCCGCTTTTTGCAACTTTGACTGGTTATTACTCGCGACTCTATCAACGGAAAATTTTTTCGATTAGATTTTCAGGACCGACTAGGTGCCCGCTTTCACCTGATGTGGTATTTCTAATTTTGAAAGTCGATTTTTTTGAAAAATACCACTTTTTGACCAAAAATTTCGGCAAGGCAGATTTAGCAAATTGAGTAAAAATAACATAATCATAAAATTCAAGCTGAGTTGAATCTAACGATATAAAGCTTTTGTTGTTACGACTTATATTGCGCCAACAATGAATTTTTAAACAATATCCCTTATTTCAGTTGGTTTTGCTTGTTTACACTGCTTCAGTCAACTTCGGCGGCAACATCAAAGAAAGCCAAAAACCAGCTGAAATAAGGGATATTGTTTAAAAATTCATTGCTGCCGCAATATAAGTCGTAGCAACAAAAGCTTTATATCGTTGGATTCAGCTCAGCTTCAATTTTATGATTGTTATTTTTACTCACTTTTGCTAGATCTGCTTTGCCGAAATTTTTGGTCAAAAAGTGGTATTTTTCAAAAACATCGACTTTCAAAATTTGAAATACCACATATATCAGGTAAAGTCGGACACCTAGGCGGTCCTGAAAATCTAATCGAAAAAATTTTCCGTTGAGCAAGTCGCGAGTAATAACCAGTCAAAGTTGCAAAAAGCAGCAAACATCAAAGGAAATGGAAAAGCGAAATTTTGGAATAAAATGCTTATTTCTCAACCGATTTTTTCGTTTTTGTGTAAATCGATGCGTCTTCGGATGGGAAAATTTTTCTGGAAAAATGAGCTCAATAGCTTGAACGGTCCGAAAAAGTTCCCCGAAAAACCGATATTTTCCAATTTTTAAATTTTAAAAAATTTTAAATTTTATAAAAATGTTTGTCTCACTGGAAGGATTCCGAAAATATATAGTTGTATGGGGTTACGACGTATATTGAGTTCACTAGAGGCCTTACAGGTTTTGTACACATATTTTTGTGTCAGACTTTAGTGTGTTCCACTCATCATTTAATTTCTATCGTATTAGAATTTCTGTCATAAAGCTACGTGTATCATTGTCAATTGCGTAAGTAGGCTAAAAGAGAAAAATGGCAAAATGGCGAAAAATGGCGAGCTTCGCCATAAAATTCGGACACTTCTGTAAACACCTGTGTCGTGGCATAGAGACGTACGCACACACAAATGGCGAAAATGGCAGGATTCACCCAGCACTAGACTATAACACGCTATTTATGCAAATTAGCTTATGTATACTGCTATCTTTTTTGTAGCTAAGCCATTTGCACTGTATCGTATAATTCATGCATATGCAGAAAAGTTCAGTTAATACAGGCAATAAGTAGAATGGGAGGTGTCTTGTAGCTAAGCCAAACTGTCTGTATGCTATAATTCACGCATGCGTGCAATAGTTCAGTGAGCAGAGGCAACATGTATAAACGAGTCCTTTTTTGTAGCTATGACATTTCGTCCCCATCCCTCTTTTTCACCGTCAGACTTGCTGCCAAATATTGCAAAAGGCACGTAGTGAAACAAAAGAGGGTACTACAGAAAAATTCCTGAAAAATTACTGTGTAACTTATTTCTAAACAACGAGTTGCAAACAAGAGTCACCATATATTAGGCTCCTTGTGTAATTTTTACTTGCGCTTGAGCTTTGCTTGCAAAGACTCCAGAAAATAGTTTAGGTTTTTGCCTCACTCACTATATAAATTTCGCAACTATACGCCGTATTATCGGAAATACAATTTGCAAAACAAAGTATTGTCGATTTATGCAGGCATGTTTCAATCTTTTAGAGTAAAAGGTATCACTTGAGGCCCTGAGAATTTAGAAGACTTAGGAGCTCACTGGTTTTACATATACTTCTTCATTTTAGAGCCTCCGCTGTTTACTGATACTTTTTCTTTATAGAGCCCCCGGTGTTTACTGAACTCGAGTGGAACAACCTGTGGTGGAAAAAGGAGGCTAACAGATTTAGCCTGCCTAATGGAATCTGTGGGAAGACGAAATGAACTGCTTTAGCTATCGACTGTTGAAACTAACTAACTCTTTAGATTATGTCTGTCTGCATTGTTTTCTTGTTTCGCAGTAAACATGTATACTCTGGAAATAAACCATGTGGACCCTGTTTCAGTTAGGTTTTTATGTGATTAGCATCGGAGCTAAAGGAATAGAGTTAGTATTTAGGTCCAGTGAGTGGACTAGGAAATACCGACAGTGATGGAACACTGTAGAAGATACGGGGGAAAGGACCAGTAAGAAAATAGCATCTTTTCCCCCAATAGTGGTACTACGGCAGTCTTAGAATTAGTGCATGATCGCGTGACTAGAGAAACAGTGTTACATGACAGCAGGAGATAAGGACTAAGAAATAGAGGACAGCAGTACATGAGAGGAGAAGATAAGGACTAAGAAATAGTAGACAGTGCTGAATCACAGAATGACGTAGTGAGAATCATAGAGTGTCACACGAAACGGTCCCCATATTTCCCCAACAACAGGGTACACAATGCCAGTACATTGTGGCAGTGTGTGTAATTCAAACTGGGGAATACAATAAGTTTAACTTCCAAGTAAGTGAAATTTTCTCTTCTGTTCTTGGATCTTTTCAGGATATCACCCCCCCAGGTCCAGATTCCGCAAAACTTGACCAAATGAGCTGAAATTTGGTACGGGTATGTTTTCGACCACGCTGAGTTCAAATATCGCAAAATTTTTCGATTTCGCGAAATTCGACTTTTTCGATTCGTAAGGTTGGGGACCAAGAAGAACCGAAAAATTTTTTGTCTTCGATTTTGCTGAAAAGTTGTATTCAGGGGTTTTCGACGTCGCAGAACATGAATCTGAGGTCTTTCCCATTATCCCCCCCACAGCTCTGAAGAAGTACCGAAGAAGTACAATTTGACTGATTGAGTTGAAATTTGGTGGAGGTAGGTTTTCGGACCTGCTGATTTTAAAAATACTAAAATTTTCAAATTTTAAAAATTTAAAATTTTAATTTGGAAGCGGGGACCAAGGGGAACCGAAAAATGTTTTGGAAAAAATTTGCTGAAAACTGGCTTACAGGGGTTTTCTGGGGTGCTGATCACGAATTTGAAATAGGTTTTTCAATTTAGCTTTTCGTTAGCTCAGGATAACCTTACATCTTAAGCTTACAACTTTAGCTTATATTAAGCTAACGAGAAGCTGAATCGAAAAACTGATTTCAGATTAGTGATCAGCGCCCTTAGAAAACCCCTGTAAGCAAGTTTTCATCAAATTTTTTTCAAAAAACTTTCGGTTCCCCTTGGTTCCCCCTTACCAAACTAAAAGTTTAAAATTTTTAAAAATTTTTTAAAATTTTGAAATTTTTGTATTTTTGAAATCAGCAGGTCCGAAAACCTACCTCCACCAAATTTCAACTCAATCAGTCAAATTGTACTTCTTCGGTGCTTCTTCAGAGCTGTGGGAAAAGACCCCGAATCTGAAATTTTTTTCGATTCAGGTTTTCGTCCGCTCAGTATAAGCTTACATTTAAGCTTAAAACTTTAGCTTATACTGAGCTAATGAAAAGCTGAATCGAAAAAGGGATTTCAGATTCGCGTTCTGCGACCTCGAAAACCCCTGAACACAACTTTTCAGCAAAAGACAAAAAATTTTTTGGTTCCTCTTGGTCCCCAACCTTATCAATCTTGGTCACCAACCAATCGAAAAAGTCCAATTTCGCGAAATCGAAAAATTTTGCGATATTTGAACTCAGCGTGGTCGAAACCATACCCATACCAAATTTCAGCTCATTTGGTCAAGTTTTGCGAAATCTGGGCCGGGGGGGTGTTATCCTGAAAAGATCTTCTCGATCCAAACAGGTACAATTTTGGTTAACAGAATACTTAGTTGCGAGCTTCAAAGCTTTAACAAGGAGCAAGTGAGAGTTCACCATTGTGTACTGTACACTCACTGGTTTGTGGGAGGTCAGCCGTTATTGTGGTCTTCAGGTAAACTTGTCACACTCTTTGTTATTATATAGACTTGAGTAATATATTTATTAAGAATATATCACAGATAAGTTAAAGTTAAAGTTAAACAGAAATCCGGATGTTCCAATGTTCCAGAAATCTCCAGAAGGGACGTCACTTCTAATGAAATACTCCAACATATATTACCTAAAGCCAAGCTGGACTTTCTGGCTTTAAAAGACAAATACTTGCTGCAGAAAACCAGTCTATCCATGTGAAGAAATTGTGCCCATCCTCAAAAAAAGAAAATCACCTGAACTACTCGGCTCGTACCATCCAATCGCTGAAGTCGATAGAACGGCTCGAATAATAGCCTTCTTGGAAGCTAACATGAAACCGTCATCAAAGCAAGCAACCCTCAGAACAGGAAGATCAACCGAAGATCAGATGCAGCGAATGACGCAGTCAGTAGAAGATGTCCTGCAGAAACAACCGAGTAGTGACAATCCTAATAAACTTCTGCTAATGATGCTTTCAGAAAAAGACTTTTCTGAGCTAATTGCGTCCCCCGATTGCTCCTTAATGCACGCTCGAATGCGTTAACTGCTCACACAGTACTATCGGTTGTTCAGAGACGGACTGTGCTGTCGCCATTGCTTTTCCTCTGCATGAAAAACTACAGTTTGGGAACGAATTCAAACTTAAGCTTGGTTCGATTGTGCGTGGGTGGCTCAATCGGTAGAGGGTTGGCCTAGATCGCCAAAGGATGTGGGTTCGATCCCCACCTCAGGCCCGAATTTTTCGGGTCGGAGGTGCTGTAGTGACAATCTTAGTTTCGTTTGTTCTTTCATTTCATTTACTCGAACCGAATGGCATTAACGCAAGCCTGTTCGCCGATGATTTGTAAGAATTAAATACTGTCTTAGAAGTGGAAAACGACTGTTACCAACGATACTCTTTCAAAAGCACAATCTTGAAGCAGCAGCAGAAAGATACAAGATAATAGACGAAAGAAAGAAAGTTGTCACTACAGCACCACAGACCCGAAAAATTCGGGCCTGAGGTGGGGTCGAACCCACAACCTTATATATGCTATAAAGCCTATATCAACGCCGGTGGGTATGAAATACCATAGAATCCCGGCTACCTGGATGCCCAGCTACGGATCCCCAGACAAAATGGGTTTGAGTCACAAGAGATGACCGCCAGAGAAATGCTCCAGTCACCTGGGAAAGTGCTGAACTGAAATGGTCGGATTATATGAATCAAATCGGAGATGCTGACGCCGAAGAAGAAGAATATTATATTTCAGCGCTACTCGTATCTGCATATCACACTAGCAGAGGCTACCCCAGCGTCATAGTTTTGTCACTAACCTCTAGAGATGAGCACGGGCCGGATTTTTTCGGCCCGGCCCGCTCCAAAATCGTGCACGGCCCGGCCCGCCAAAAGAAAATATCCAAAATTTTACTAACAATATTATTTCAAAGGCTCAAATGCAATATGGAAACGCTAAATTATGCTACAAAATGTTAAATTTTGCTGTAAAATAGCCAGAATGAGTAGATATTTAGCTAATTTTAGCGATATTGGAACATTTTCAATAGTCGATCCGGCCCATTTCGGCCCGCGCCGGACCGGAGTTATAAAATGTTGTCGGCCCGGCCCGGCCCTGCCCGCTAACAAATGGATGTCGGCCCGGCCCGGCCCGGCCCGGCCCGGCCCGGCCCACGGACCGGGCCGGGCCGGGCCGACGGGGCGAAAAGCTCATCTCTACTAACCTCTCGAGCTTCTACGCCAGGTTTAAAGTTGCAGTTCCCTCATGTTTCTGTGTCAACTTTTAACCACATTTATTCTAGCTGAAAGCATTCTGGTTTATTGGCAGCAAGCTAGAGACCTTTTCAAGAAAGGGTAGAGCAGAGTTAAAATTAACTCGATCCTTTTCATGAAAGAGTTAAAGGAGAGAAACCCAAGCTTGAGTGGAGCTAAAACGAGTTAAAAGAGTCATTTTTACTCTGCTTTACTCCACTCTACCCTTTCTTGAAAAGGCCTAAGTTATCAGAATCGATAAAGTAGTTTAGTCAGAAAGTATCATATTTGAATCTTCATTTGCCCTTTTTCTTCTTCTTGTCGTCTGTTTTTACATGAGTAAAATAGAAGAGTGTGCCATAGTCATAGCCAGTAGTTATAAACTCTGTCGCCGCCTCGTCCAGAAAGCAAGCTCCAGTCAAAGGAACGTTTGAGACAGACTCAGAATAGGCACATTCAATCTGCAAAATTTTCAAAACTTTGAAGTCATAAGCTTTGAAAACTAAATTTTACATTTACAAAAGCATCCACTTAATAATACCAAGAGTTAATAATAGCAAGAGTACGACACCGTACCCTTGCTAGTGTAATTGGCCTGTCATATGCTCGGAACATTAAGGCCGAAATCTCGGGGGGGTCACGGTTAACACAGTTAACCGTAATTTATATGCGTTTGAACTAAAATGAATCTGATTGGCTAATCCCCTACCTTATGTCAAAATTACGTGTATAAGGTGACCCCCCCCGAGATCTCGGGGGGGCTCAGCTTAACGTTGTTAAGCGTGTGTTTATATGCGTTTGAACTGAAATGCATATGATTGGCTGCTTCGCTGCTGCTATTGAAATGCACTGGTGAGGGCTACGATAGCTAAGTAACCAATCAAATGCATTTCAGTTCAAACATATAAACGCACGCTTAGCAGCGTTAGTGGAAAAGCCCCCCCCGAGATCTCGGGGGGGGGGGGGGCACCTTATACACGTAATTTTGACATATTAGGTAGAGGATTAGCACATTCATTTTTACGTTCAAAGAATGACATGGTTAACTATGTTGATGTTTCGCATTCTGGCCTTAATGTGCCGAGCATCTGACAGGCCAATTACACTAGGAAGAGTCCCGTGTCATACTCTTCCTATCATCTACTCTTGATAATACTAAAGTAGCTATGTTATGTTTATGGCAAAGATAACCAACGGTCTTTTTGCGCAGCGAATTAAAAGAGTTAAAATTAATTCAATTCTTTTCATGCACAGGGATAAAAATTTAACAGGTTAAATAGTTCATTTTAACTGTACTGCAGTTAACAAGAGTAAACTTTTAACTCACTCTTTTAATTCGCGCGCAAAAAGGACCTAACAGAGTTTAGAAATTAGTAGTAACCAAAACTATGTGTTTTCCTTGCTTACTTCCAAGGGTGAACAGTTTCCAATTTTCCAAATTCTCACGAACGAGTCCTCACTCACAGTCATAACCTGAAAATTATGACTAAATTGCAGTTCTGTCTTGCATCAGATATCCTTGTAAGCTTGTCATTGGGCAAGACTTCAAATTACAAGGTACAAGTTCGAAATCAGCAAATCATAGTTACGCTTACAGGACTTGTCAACAAAAGTGCTACCAAGTGACAAAACATACATACCTGCTATAATATAATTATAATGTCACGGTAAATTAATGGTTCACTTCGATAAAATGTTTAGGCTGATACAAGAAGTAAACAACAGGATTGGAGAAAGTTTGTTAAATTACACTTAACAGTAAAACTAAGATTATTTAAATTATATTACACTGGGTTGTGCTACATATTAAACAGTGCAGACTTAATTATCCAATAGCACTTTTTTAAGGCAAGAATATTTTTTCTAAAAGTTCCCTAATTCATACCAGTCCGACTTCTTTGGCAACCTGCAGATCATTAATTGGTCTGGCATGAGCGGAAATATCGCAAACCAAGTCTCCGCTCTTGTAATCATAGATTATTACAGCACCGAGAACTGTTGCTGCCAATGCCAGGCTTTTATAGACAGCAACGCAGCACACTGGATGACTGAAAATAAATACAGCTCTAACAAATTAACAATGTTGATGAGTTATTTGCTTCTTTCTAGTAACTACATTACTGTCATTATTACTGCTCCTTTTTATAAAAGGAGCAGAAATAATGGCAGTAATGTAGTTACTAGAAAAAAGCAAATAACTCATCAACATTGGCCGAATTTGTTAGAATTTGTATTTATTTTCCGATAAATCCAGTAATGCTGCGTTGCTTTCTTTTTTAACCTGGCATTGGCGGCAACAAAAAAAAAAAAAATAATAATCAAAAAATACCAAACCCAGACAATTTGGTTTGCTTCAGTGGCGCGCGTTTTTTTTAATAATAATATGCATTTTTTTTTTGAAAAAAGACTGGTAAAAATTAAAGAACTTTTAAGAAAAAATATTCTTGCCTTAAAAAAGTGCTTGTTGGATAATTAAGTCTGCACTGATTGATATGCCAACTTTAACCCGAGAATCATATAATTTAAAAAATGGCTTGGAAACACTTGTTAAGTGTAATTTGGCAAACTTTCTCCAATCCTGTTGTTTCTTTCTTGTATCCTCTTTAAACATTTTATCGAAATGAACCGATAATTTATCGTCATTTTCCTAATTATATTATAGCAACAATCTATGTTCTGTTATTTAGTATCACTTTTTGTTGACAAGTCCTGTAAGCGTAACTATGATTTACCTTTTCCGAACTTGTACCTTTGTAATTTGAAGTCTTGCAATGTGCCAAGCTTACAAGGATATCTGATGAATTGTAGAACTGCAATTTGGTCGCCAATTTTCGACATTATGACTGTAAGTGAGGACTCGTTCGTGAAAAATTTGGAAAATTAGAAAATGAAAACCCTTCATTTAGGCATTGAAAATTTGCAGTTTTCCTTACTACTAATTTCCCAAACTCTGTTAGGTCCTTTTTTGCGCGCGAATTAAAGAGGTGAGTTAAAAGTTTACTCCCTTGATTAACTACAGTACAGTTAAAAATGAACAAAAAAGCCTGTTGGAAATTTTTATCCCTGTGCATGAAAAGAATTGAATTAATTTTAACTCTTTTTATTCGCCTCTCTTTTTTTTTTTTGTTCATCTTTGCCATAACCATAACTCAACACACTTTAGTATTATCAAGAGTAGATGATTGACACGGGTAAGACTCTTTCCTAGTGTAATTGGCCTGTCAGATGCTCGGCACATTAAGGCCGAAATCTCGGGGGGGGGTCACGGTTGACACAGTTAACCATGTGTGTTTATGATGCGTTTGAACTAAAATGAATCTGATTGGCTAATCCCCTACCTTATGTCAAAATTACGTGTATAAGGTGACCCCCCCCCCCAGATCTCGGGGGGGGCTCAACTTAACGTTGTTAAGCGTGCGTTTATATGCGTTTGAATTTGAAATGCATTTGATTGGTTACTTAGCTATCGTAGCCCTCACCAGTGCATTTCCAATAGCAGCAGCGAAGCAGCCAATCATATGCATTTCAGTTCAAAAGCACATACTCGCTACACGCTAAACAACGTTGGGGCTGAGAGCCCCGAGATCTCAGGGGTCACCTTATACACGTTAATTTTGACATAAAAGATAGGGGATTAGCCAATCAGATTCATTTTAGTTCAAACGCATATAAACCACATGGTTAACTGTGTTAACCGTGACCCCCGAGATTTCGGCCTTGGGTACCGAGCATATGACAGGCCAATTACACTAGCAAAAGGGTACGGTGTCGTACTCTTGCTATTGTGGGCTCTTGGTATTATTAAGTGGATGCTTTTGTA
>JASAND010001484.1:0-10054 GCA_030248195.1 Trissonchulus latispiculum
GTTTGTGCGTAGTAGTCTGAGCGTGTTGCGTAGTTGTATATTGTTCGTGCCGACGTATGCCTTATTTGCCTTAAATACAGTTTTTGATTTGATCTTAAGGTGTAAGCTTATGTTGAGCTAACGAAAAGCTGAATCGAAAATCGAGTTTCAGATTCGTGCTCACGATAACCCCTGTGTGCAACTTTTCAGCAAAATCGGCGACAATAAATTTTCGGTATCACTTGCTCCCCCCCCTTTCGAATCGAAAAAAATTCGAATTTCGGGAAATCGAAAATTTTTGCGATATTTGAACTCAGCGTGGTCGAAAACATACCCATACCTATTTCAGCTCAATTGGTAAAGATTTAAGAATTTAGAGTGGTGGGGAAGTAATCTGGACAAGACAGTTTTTGTATTCTTTTCCATTTTTGCATTGCAACAGTACCAAAATTTTTTGTCTATTTTTATATGACTGTTTTGGTACCACAGCACTCGTGATCTAAAGCCTGGTTTTGGTTTGGTATCAGATTTTTGCTAGCTCAATCTCCTCTATCGCAGATGGACAGTGCTTCAGATGAGGCTTAAATTTCGAATTTCAGGAAAATCAAACAATGTAATACGTACTGTGTTCGATAGCTAAAATGCTCAAAATAGATTCAAAATAAATAGAATCGTCGCTATAATTATGTATAATCTTCTAAATTTACTGCCATTTACTGGAAGGAAAACCGGGAAAATGGGCCTGAAAAACGTGGAAAAACCGGGAAAATTAAATCCAAAAGTCCGCATGAACCCTGGATGGGGGCCCCCCATAAATTTTTGCCTAAAAATAAGCCAGGGGGGGTAAGTCTTGGCCGACCTCCGAAATGTGATGGGGGTGCACCGCCCCCCCCCAACCCCCCCCCCCCCCAGAATTCGGACCTCAGAAATTTCGAAAAATGGCCAAAGCATGCAAAATTTTCTGTAATTTAGAACTTTTTTCATCAAAATAAGGCTTGTTCTTAACGTTTTAGGCGTTTTTGCACCGTTTTAAAGCGATTTCAGATCAAAATTTGAGAAAAAGGTTTCAAAAAATGACCATTTTTTTGACCAATTCGAAAAACAAACAAAATATTTACAATATATGTCCTTAATGTCTATACCTGCCAAGCCACCTTTGGTGACGACAGTTTCGTAAGTCATCGTCAAAGTATCAGATTCATCGCTAGGAATTCTGTTTACCAAAAATTACCGATAACTTATCAAAATATAAATAAAAGAAAAAATTAAAACATTTATATACCGCTTAATTAATACGTACTACACAAAAGTGCAAGGTGATGAAATAGCATTTACGGATCGCTTTGTTATGCCCGACCATTCCTGATTGTGGGACTCATCAGGGGCTTACAATCAGGTTCAAATTTTTAGTAGAAAATTAAAAATTTTATTTTTGACAGTGAACAGTTCGGTTTCGTCCCCTAGCGATCAACTCCACTTATTCGTGAGACATATATATTTCATTCTCAAACACATACCTATGTGCATAACAATTAATACATAAGCACTATTTATTTACATAGTCATTATTTCATTTTAAACTATCTAAGGCATTCCACCCATAATCTATTTGGTTTTATATTTACAAAAATTTGATTAATTTTTAGTACTTTATCATAATTCCTACAAAATTTTAATTTTAATTTTCGTTTTGAATAATTTTTTGTTAACAAATAATTTACCAAGCTTTTTAACTTAAATATAAATGAGAGTTTTGTACTACAAATCCTTGCATACCTTAATACCTCATTAATATACACCATATAAGCTACATTAGAAGAGAAATTGCCGTGTAAATTAGGAAATTTTACTACGTGAAAGTTATAATCATCCGTTTTGTCAAATACTTCACACTTAAACTTATTATTAATAATATCTAGTTTAATATCTAACACATTTGATTTTCTTTATTTAAATTTTAAATTAATTATAGTCATTTAAATTTTCTCTATTTAAAGTCAAACATAAAGGATAGATTTCCATAAAAATACTATCGAAAAATCCCTTATCATTAAGAATTGTAATATCATCAATATATCTGAATACATATTTTAACTTTCTAAGCGCATTAAAATTATGCTTATATAGCATTCTTTTCATAAAAATATATTCATAATAAAATAAAAATAAATTAGCTAAATACGGAGCACAATCAGTCCCCATAGGTATTCCACATTTTTGTTTGAACACCATGTCTCCACATTCAATATACAAATTATCCAATAACCAACCAATATTCGATATCAAATCCGCCGCAGTTAATTTATTTCCTGTATTAGTATTACAACCCCATCTAGCACTTCCTTTGTATATAATTATACACTTGTTTTTATTATTTGCATAAGCTAATTTTATTAAGTAACCCAGCGCCTCTTTTATCTCCTTATGCGGAATACTTGTATACAGTTGTCCGAAATCATACGTGTAAACTGATTTAGCAGACTGCCTTTTATTTATAGAAAATATTGCATCTAATATAACACTAGATCTATCAATTATCCAAAATAAATTGGCATTATTTTTAGTATTTTGGTAAATAGCATTAGTATACATTCTTAGTCTATTTAATATCAATTTTAAAGCACATCCAATTCCCTTTGACACAGGTTTTGTAATTGCACTTTGACTGGCTACTATAAATCTATGTTTAATTTGATTCTTATGAAATTTAGGAATCATATATATAAATGGGAATTGTCTACAGGTTTCTGTAACATTCCAGCCCATACAGTACATATCTTCACATAAACTATTAATTAAAATATCTTTATTAACTGCCATATATTCGTACACATCACTTACAAAATTTATACTATTATTACTGGTATCAACTTTAATTCCTAGTTCATTTAAAATAACACTTATGTAATGCTGCTTACATATTATAGCATAGGTTTGGTTTGCTTTATCAATAGGAGTAAATACATAATTCTTTTGTAACTTACGCAGTTCATTTTTATTACATTCTATATTTAACTGTTTACTTATTGTAAAATTACCTTGCCTATTTAATTGGCTTTCAATCATTTCATATATTCTATTACTCCACAAATATAAATTACACTTATCAATCTCCGATACTATCTTATTAAAACATAAACTTTTAGTATACTTACTCAAGCCTATTTTCACACTTTCCATAGCTTTATTCTTATCATTATCTTTAGCAATGCGAAATTTACAACCCAAGGCAAGTAATCGACTTACTACCTCGTTATCTACAACACTTACATCACCAGTAATTATGTGCCTATGATAATTAGCAATATAATTTACTTTTTCTTTACATATACAACTAGTACTTTGTTTTAGAAAATCCATAACTTTTAAATTACTAACCGTTTCCTTATAATTAAATATTAAACTTGACGTACTATTATCATATTTATATATTGTCATAGGTCTAGCATATAATCTGTTCTCCAATGGTCAATAGGTTGAGGCATAGTCAAAAACTTTTCGGAAAACAATAATATCAAATAATTTATTAACATAATGAAATAAAATTTTAGGTTTCTTAGGTTGTTTACCTGACCAAATTTACCTGACAGCCGGGTCCAAAAATCGTTGGGGGGGTAAATTTTGTCGAAAATTTTGGGAAATTACAAACTAACGTATGTATAGGTGTCGAGTTTTGACATCTGCAATACTGTGAACCTATATATTTATCATAGGGGTCGCGGTAGCGACCCCTATAATATGAGTGAAAATGGTCGAATGACCGTGTAAAACAAGGCTGCGCAGAAGCTGCGCAGATTCCTGCGCAGATTATGTGCGCAAAAAATTGTACGTGTCGAGTTTGGTATGTTCCTGAAGTTTCATCCCCGTACCACTTTCCGTTAAAAAGTTATGCCAAAAATCGCTTACGAGAGTGATGTTTTTTTTCCGGTTTCTCGCTTTTGATGTCTCATAAGGGGGTTTTGTAGCTTGAATAACTACAGATAGAAAAATTTTTGCCTATGAAACCCATATATATTCTTGTAGTACAAATCAAAAATAAGAAAATAAGCTAGTTTTTATGCATCCCAGAGCCGGAAAAAATTTTTGGCTGGGGGCCAAAGTCGGCCAAAACGCTAAAATGGCCAAAAAGTATGCTTCAAAGGCGCCTTAATAAGTCAGATTGGGCTATATATGGGGTAATACTGACTATATATATGGTTAAACAGTACACATATCGGGGTCGTTCAAATGCTATATGATTTTCCTTCTCTGTGCGTAATTTTTCGGTACTGGCCGGCCAAAGTTGGTGACAGGGTTTTTTTTTGAAAATCGGGACTGTGTCAAACTTGTGTCCAGCTAATTTTATTTGTGTCCAGCTAAGAAAAGTTGTGTTCAGAAACAAAATTTCGTGCTGCGCTAATATAATGTATTATATAATTATATAATATATATAATTATAGTCAGGGGGGGGGAAACACAAATAGGGAAGCAAGCCTCCAACTTTTTCTTCGTTTGGATTTGGATCGGTTTGAGTATACCGTTACGTACCGTGGGCAAATACCTATCCAATCGTATATTCAAACTTCTCTTATACCTCTCTCAGCTTTGGCGATAACAGGATTTGTCCATGTTTTTTTACCCGCAAATCGGGGAAAAAAACATGGTGCGGGGAAAAAACATGGCACGGATTTCTACCAACGAACCATTTAGGGTGCTTTAAAAGCGTTGTTTCAGCTGTTCTCAGCGTGAAAAACTACCTAGGCACCATTCTAACCTCACAGAAAGCTTAAAAACCGTCTTTTTGGTCAAAATGCCAAATCCGCTGTATCTAACCAGTTTGGGCATGAAACCTGCTGGGAACTGGCCATAATATGCAGAATATCGGTAGAAACAAGTTAGTTGTGTTAAAAATTGCAATATCCCACCATTTTTTAAGTTTTTTTGAAAATTTTCATTTTTACCATTGAAACTTATGAAACCTAGCATGTTGATGCTGCAAATCAAATTTTCGAGCTAGAAGCTTCAACAGTGCCCAAAGTTGGCATATTTTGAGGTTTTTAATGGTTTTAAAGCATTCTCTCTCATATAGAAGCATTAGTTACGCCTTCCTGAAGCATACGCAAAAATTTGAAAATTTGGTCACCATGTTTTTTCCCCGCTCTAGTGGACCCCATGTGGGGGAAAAACATGGTCAAATTTTTTTACTGGGCTGACGTAGGGGAAAACCACTATTGCCATGTGATAGAGCAAGTCAAATTATGCCCGCATGCCAATTTATAGTAGCCAAAGTTGGATAGTTGGTTAGATATATACTTGCAAACTTTCGAAAATCCTTAGCATTTTGGCCCATTTTGGGAGGTCAACTTTGGTCAAGTACTGTGCTTACAGATTCGAACTCAGAAACCAATCTGGTACTGTAGGGTATACTTCTAGACTTGCTCTTTCTAATGGGCTATACTAGGCAGCTGCAACTGCTATGGTTGGGGAGTAGGCGACCATGTTTTTCCCCCTCTTTTCCGGCATGTTCCCCCCCTCCCTATATTATATAAGTGGTATATATTTAACGCGCTATTTTAGTGTAGGAATAAAATTTGTTATGCGAATAAAAATTATATATATATAGTTGTCTATTGTTTGCAATTGTCTAGCAATTTGCAAGGGTCACCGATCACCGATGCCACACTTTTCTTGTTGACGTCGCAAGCCACAGGACAAGAATTTTGACAAGAATATAAAATTTAAACGTAGAGATGCGGAGGGTCTGGGGGGCGGAGCCCCCAGAAGCCGAGAAAATTTTGTAAAACTGATGAAAATCCTTGATGGAAACACTCAAAACTTTGATTTCGACAGCCAGTAAAGGCCCACAATATAAACAAGCTGCCACAGGGCGAAAAGTGTTTAAAATTATGGTTTGGCAACATTTACAAATGGGTTATTCTCTTGTGCAATTTGGTGTCTAAACTGGTTAGGTATGCAAGTATATATTTCCACGACTCTGTATATATATACAACGAATGCACACAACTTAACAGAACACTAGAGTAAGTGAGGTTACTATGTGTACGCAACTACTTCTTCAGATATTTTAGGAAATTAGTTTATATATATATACTAAAAGAATTTCATTGCATATAAGCCTTCACTAAGTATTCTATCTCGGATAGGACTGACTCGGATAGATATGAATATAGAAATTCGCGCCGAAGGCACGAAAATTTTTTGGAATTTTCTGCAAAAAGTACACAGTGCATTCCACATTAAAGCCTCATTAAAGAACCTCAGCTTCATCCACATTACGGAAAAATGAATAGACGTTGTGGCCCAGAAGAAATGGACTGAAGTGAACTACGACTGCTCAAGCTGAACTGTACATGCATCCTGATGAAACACTATGGCACACCTAATATTTCGCGATACGCTGTGGTACACGGTAAACCTAATGCATTCTCGAAACAGTTTCACATACACACGCAGAATGCGTTCCCACTTGGCTGTGAGTCAGAGCACCTCATGGCGTACCGTATTGAGCATATGCACTGCACACTATAATGACTGATCAACAAGCTATGTGCAGGATAATTTGTAATGAAAAGCTTTGTGCGGTATGTATTTATATAAAAGTAAAATATACGTATCTGCAAATTATTCGTATTATGACATACGCCAATATGAGCCTCGTTGTAGGACAGACTCATATGTTAAGCAGTTGCAACTTGTTTTCCTTAATTTACAACCTCCCTACGGAACTCATATGTATTTTACAGGCTAGTTTCTGCTTATGTACAACCTGCCTACGAAGACTCATATGTATTTTACATGCGACGAAGGAGCACTTTTTGTTCTTGTTATAGGGGGGCGCGAGAGCGACCCCCTATAATATTTGTGTAAAAGGCGCTGCGCTGCCCTTTGAGACTCGTTCGAGCACCGTGCCAGCTCAATACTGAACGAAACTCGGCAAGTTTGGTGTCGTTGGAATCTACACGACGAGTACAACACGTTGCAAAAAAGTTTTGGTCAAAATTTTCAACTTTGAAAATTTTCGCTTCCGGGCAAGTTAGGTCCGTTTGTTTTTTTTTCTGTGTAAGTCACGCTTGGAAAAATGCAATTTTGTGCAGAGGTGTTTGAAAGATGTGGACGTTGTCAGCCGGAAAGGTTTATATTTTCTGAATGCCGATATGGTCCCATGTGCCCCGCGCTATATTTTTTCGCTGCCCGGCCCGGCATGCCACCTGTGCGGCCGGCCAAAAGTGGCCAAACGGCGTTCTTGGTCAAAAAAGGCCAATTTTGTGTCACTGCCACAGGGCTCAGGGAACAAGTTAGAGAGACGCGACTTGCTGCATAAGAAACTTTGGGATGGGTAGCGTGTCATAACGTTGGCCGATTTTTGATTTAGGTCCTGGACCGTTCTGGCGGCCGGTCCAAAGTTAGTCGGTCCAAACGGCCATTTTGGAAAAATTTCTAAGTCCCAATTCTACAGAAGATAGTTAAAAATAGGCCTAAATATGCTGTTTTGAGCCATTTAGTGGGACGCATATAAGGGTTATTGGGGTCGCTGAACACGATAAGCATAGGCGCAGCGCTGTGCGGTGCTGCTATCGTGCTGTACTATTATGCAGCAACCATAGCACGCTGTCTGTAGACTTATATACTGTAAACGGCTAAACATATGAAACTTCGTGAAAATTGTGTCTGGAGTAAGGGGGAACTGTAGCTATGTTAGTTGGTGCACTCTCCAGCTTTCACCGTGCTGTATGTGCTGCCCCAAATACAGCACAGTCGATAGCAAGTTATTCATTCGTCACTGGTATTTGAAATTCGGCATACAGATAGTTTAGGACATGACAAACTATTATAGATACGTTTCGTATACTTATTACGATGTTACTATGTGGTTGCGCTGCAGTGCAGTGCTGCAGAGGTACAGCACGGCCTATAACTAACTACAGATAAGTTGCAATCGTCCAAAATTTTGCATGCAAATGCGGCAGAGTATTGCAAATGGTGCCGTATGAGTTTCCTTCACCGGCAGTAAAGTTTGTATCTAGTTGCGCTGCAGTACAGTGCTGCTGAAGTACAGCACGGCCTATAACTCGCTACAGGTAAGTTGCAATCGTCCGAAATTTTGTATAAAGGTGCGGAAGAGCATTGCAAATCGTGCCGCATGAGTTTCCTTCGCTGGTAGTAAAGCTTGCATCTGGTTGCGCTGCAGTAGAGTGCTGCTGAAGTACAGCAGGCCTAGAACTAGTTACAGCAGGGCTTCAACTATCCCTATTTTCCTATTTTTTCCCTATTTTTTCGGAGTCGCCCTATTTTTCCCTATATTGAGCGAAATCACCCTATTTTCCCCCTATTTTTAGGATACACTGTTGTCAATTCAACCTTTACAGAACAAAACCTTCTTGCTTTAACACTTGAGGATAATTTTAAATATGGAAAAGATTTCGCCTGCGGCGTACTCTTTTTAATGCAGATGTATATATAAGTAGCTCTCTGTTAGAGCTCTTTCGTTATCCTACGCTCAGCTTCTATGCATAAGTTGATAGCGGGCTCTCGATTTTGGCAACGTTGTTATATTTTATTGGCCTCGTGGATCCCCAACACAAGAGTCGCGGTCAGTGCATAACAAAAAGTTTCCTCCCATCAAAATAATAAGCCTACCGACCCGTGTTAAAACGAGGGCACTGGACAAGTTAGGGAGACCTTCCTGCAGCGGAAATGTTCTAAAAATTAGCTTACATTTAGTCTCGACTAGGAGGAGTGACAGTATTATCTATAAAAGTTGGTTTTATTGAGTCAACGATTTCTGTGAGGTGATATTTTGTTTTGTGCCAAACTTGAATGTACTGATACTGACGCTACGTACCTGGTCTTTTTTAGGTTTTGAAAGTGGGGGGGTTTCGTCCCCCCCCCCAGGGAGGGGGAAGTGGGGGGCTTCCACAATGTGGTGGGGGCGAGCCCAATGCATAAATTTACCTAAATTTTTAGCGGAAAATTAGCATTTTTAAGGTAAAAACGCGAAAAATCGCTGTTTTTAAGATTAAAATGACTAAACAAATGCCAGCGTACAATGACAACCTCGTTGTCTTTTCAATGCTTTCGGCAGCAGAATTAGCGATTTTTCCCAAAGTCACCCATTCTCTGAAAATTTCATACACAAAAAGGGTTAGCTTTTTCGGAAAAAAATTGCGGAAAAACATATATATAGTTTTGTAGTGTATATCTTAGGCTCGTTTTTAAATAAATTTTTCAAACCACTTATGCACCGGGTCGGTTTCGAACCTCATCAGGACATGAAAGACTTGAGCCCAAATTGAAACTTCTGAAAAATTCAAATATTGCAATAAGAATACAAACGCAATGGATACAGACGCTTGCAGGTCGGAGCCAGGGGAAGCCGTCGGCCGCTCCCTCCCCGTCTTGATTCAATTAGGAAAGATTAAGGAGAAAAATGGGAGAAAGGACCAAACAATTGCGTGCCGCCTGCTAGAATTTTCTTCTTAATAGCATATTTAGTATTTATGAAGAAAATGCGTGAAATGCTCCCGAAGTTTTTATTGAAAATTTCTATTTTGGCCTAGAAATTGCCATACCTATAGAAATGTTAGCGGTTCTTCGAAATGCAAAGAATTAAAGATTTTATGACCGATTTTATTGTAAAAATAAATCATTTCTTCAATTTCAATCTTGCGAACGTTTGCTCGTGAAGCACCACACCCCCAGTCGCGAATTCTTGGATCTACCAGTGGACGCTTGTATTTATTTTTTCATTCAAATTGGTGAGAAATCGAAACTTCTTAACAATTAATTTGCCATACTTTGGGCTTTCGAATTTTAACATTTTGGTCAAAATATGTCCTACAGTCATAAAATCTCGGGAGCTCGAGATCGGGGCCTGACCTGTCCCAGGTGCATCCCTAGTTTTGATCGATAAATATCGTTATTATTGTAGAGGGAGACTGTTTCATTTTAAATTTTTTAGGAAAATTTTAAAAAAGTTTCAAAAAATTTTAGAAATTCCTTTAACACCAATAACCTGTCGAATAACTTTAACCGGGAATTTTGCGAATTCTGAAAAACCTGAATAACCTGCTGAGGT